>VZRF01011049.1:1740-100665 GCA_013396875.1 Vireo altiloquus
GACTCCCCGCCCCAGCCACCCCTGCGCTACCGCCCCGCAGCTCCGCCCCGCCGCTGCGCGCGCGGCGTTCTGGGCATTGCAGTCCAGGAAATCGATCTCACTGCCGGGCGGCGCTGCGCGGAGACTACATCTCCCGGCATGCGGCGCGGCGCGGCCTCCCCCACGGCCGCGCCGTGTTGTTGCGCCCGGCCCGGCGCTCCCGCCCCCCCANCGAGGGGAAGGCGGGAGGGGGGAGATCTCTGAGGTGGGACGAGGTGTCCGTGAGGGGAGTTGGGGTAGAAGGCTACTGTGGGGCTGCACCGTGACGGGGGATGCTGGGGTCGGGGGCCCTGGAGAGGGCTGGAGCGGGGGTGCCCCGAGGGGGCTGGGCTGCGGGGCCGGGCTGGGTTGGGGCTCAGCTGTTGTTGGGGTGGAGGCAGGGCCGCTGAGCAGGACAGGACTGGGGAGCGCTGGAGAGGGAGCGGCCGGGTGGAGCAGGGTCGGGGTTCCCTGAAGAGGAAGGTGTGTGCTGAGCAGCTGAGCTTTACCAGTGGCTGTAGCGGGGACAGGGGGAGCGGAGGAGTGCTCTCAGTGAGAGGATGGCTGAGGAGGAGCAGGAGTAGAACATGCTGTGCTGGAGAAGATGCTGGGAGGGGTGGTGAGGGAAGAGAACTGTGGGATTAACTGTAATACTGGGGAGCGTGCTGAGGTGATGGTAGGGAAAATGGAGCCTGAGACTTGGTCAGCACATAACGTTAGAGCGAAGTTCCTTGACACATCTGGAAGGCATTTCTGTAAAGAATTGAGAAATGCGGTGTGCAAAGAGGGCCTAGCATACTTAGAACATGTTGGCAGGTTCAAGGAGAACTTCAGATCATGGAGAGAATAAAGATTCAGGTTACTCTTCAGGGGAATGAGCCTGCTTCCAAGAACCTCACATGAGAGCTATGTGTTCTTGCTTGTCACAGTTGACCAGCGGAGAAATCATCACTTTCCTGCTGTGCTGCGACATCCCAATCCTCCCGGATTTTGCAAAAAAACCCCATCCTGTAGGCATGGCTCACCTGAGAGAATTTGCTAGCCAGGTAAGTGGTGATTAAAAATTTATTTTAAAACCCTCTTCAAGGGTTCACATAACGGTGTTTGCTCTTGATACGAGGGTTTCAAACAAATAACCAGAAAATCACTTTTTGCCACTCTTTATCTCTCTTGCACAGGTCTCAGCTTACTCCTGTTAGCTGATTGACCTGTGTCTCACTCTGTGCTGGTGTTGGGCTGATGGTGTTGTGTTGCCAGCCATACAGAAAGTGAATTCTTCGCCCAGTATGGAATCTTTCTCTGGGATTAACTGTGTTCTTTCTGGGGAGACAGGAGTCATTGGCTTTCTGAGTATTTTTGGAAGAGGAAGTCTAGAAATGGGAACAGAAAAACTGTGTGTGCTGGCTCTGCCAGATATACCTTCCTAAAGTGTTCATGGCATTAGTGTCAGAAAAATGGTGCTTGTAACCTTGCTGCATAAGAGGCAGTGATATTTGATACTGAGCCATAACTCGTCTGAGAGATCTCAGCCTCTGTGGATGTGGTTAAATACTGCTGTTGTGATGACATTTTCATAAGAGGAATGTGGAAAGATGATGCCAGGATTTGGGACTAAAAGCTAAACCACATTAGTAGTATTGGCTTGCATCTTCTTCCTTCTGAATTTGGTTGTGGGCTGTGTTTGATTATTGGCATATGTCAATACTGAACACAGGAACATGTTTTGTGAGTTTTGGGGCATTATTCTGTTCTGCTCCTAGGTGTAGAATTACTAAAAGCTTTAGTGGTTTGAGATGCTTTCTCTGAACCTTTTCTGATTTAAAATTGATTTGAAGTGTACCTTAGTTTACCTGCTGTCTTTCACATCAACTGCTTCCCCAAAGTGTGTATGCAATTAAATGTAAATATAGTGCGTGGCTGAGTCACTGTACAGGAGGAGAAAGGGAAAGACACTGTCTGGTTAGGGATGAAAACTGAGTTCTGTAGCTACAGAGGAGGTTGCTCTGAAGCTTTTTTTGTACACAGCATTCACTCATGAAGCTTATCAGCATTCTAGTGGTTTCAGCTCTGAATTTATTATGGAAATGTTAGACATTATCAGATCCCTGTCATCCCATAACTCTCTGTCTGGTCTTGGAATAAGAAACCAATCCACGTTGTCCATTCCCCTGGTCTTTTCAGGAGGTCTTTTACCAGGAATCCCTGGTGGAACCTTGTAATCTGTGTAACTGAGGCCTGCTGCGAGGGCAGTAGGAACTGGCCTGAAATTCCCTTCACTTGGGGAGATTTAGGGGGCAGTGGGAGGTGCTGTGAAAATCAAGAGACTGAGACTTGCATTGAGATGTCAGAGGATTGACTTGGTTTTGATTCTCAGTTCTAGTGCTGATGGGCAGAGTTACCTTAGGCCCATGCCCAGGTTGTTGTGCCCCTGTGCCTCCATTTCCCTGCCTCAGCTGGTTGTTCCCTCTCTTTCCTTGTTCCTTGTACATACAGCACTGCAGGCCCCGTCTTGGTGTGAAGTTCTATCTGCCAGGTGATGTATTTGTGTTAGTCACTATGTTTAAAGCTCTCACCTGAGCTCTGTTTCTAGATTTTCTGTTCTTTACGTTACCTTGGAGAAGCCATTTAGGGTTTTTTGGCTAGGTAATGCTTTCTACTTGAAGCAAAAGAATACTATCTGTGAAGAATTGGAAGTCTAAGACAAACAGGTGTGTTTCAAAGTGTTGAACACAAACTTCCCCCTTTTTTAAACTCCAGAAATTCAAAACTGTCCCACGCTTGGTAGCTGCAGAGAGCTGTGCACAGATTTCATATAGACTGGGAAGCTTTCAGATGGCTCCAGATGCAAAGCTGGTTTCACCAAAGAGGCTGTTGGTAGCCTGGAGGCGAGTGTTCAGCATGCTGGGTGGGAAGCTGGGGAGCAGGGGAGGCAGTGAGGGAAAGAGAAGAGCAGATGAGTTCTATTAAAACAAACTTCCTTCTTCCACTGTGTTGCAGAGCAAAATTACGTTTGTTTGTTTGTTTGGCTGGTTGGAAAGTGCTCCAGTCACAAATAACACTAAATGTGGCTGGAGTTCCACATACACCCTTTGAAGTTGCCACATTCCCGGTCAGCTTCAGCTTGTAAAGTGTTGTGGCCTTGGCAGTCTTCTGTTACAGACCTCTCCCATACAGAGCAGTGATTCCAATTCCAACCTGCCCCAGATTAAAGAATTCTCATTTCCAGAAGGCACCCCTCACTGTTTTATGCAACAAATGCAGGCGTGATTCTTGCTCCTGAATATTTTGAGAGTAAGACTCAGCTGGACACGGCCCAGAGAGAAGATCTTCAGCTGGTTTAAATGGTGTTTGCTTCTGTTCCCAATACACAGCTTATCCTTCCAGGCAGTAGCTTTGAAATGAGGGCAGATACTTACCCTCCTTCTCTAGTACTTATCCACATCGTCTCAAAGACTGTGGATATCATGTCTCTGCAGCTGGAGGTGGCAGAGCTGCCAAAATCATTCTTTCCCCATGAAGCAGCTGGTGTTACTGCCAGGCTTGTCTCATAACACATTGCAATTCCTAATTCCTGATGGCTGCAGTGAGTTGGTCTGTTATAAAACATGGTATCATCAGTCAGGATGGCAAACACTCCCACACCTGTCAGGACAGAGCATCCTTCTTTCCTGTGCTGTGAGATTAGATCCCGGAGGGCAGAAGTGGAGCACATTACTAGGAAATTGTCATCATCCCTCTCATACTTATTCCCTTCCTGCACTTACAACTGAGACAGTGCATTGTGTGCTCTCCCTCCAAAGCCTGCCCAGGCCTGCCTGAGCCATCTCTAATGCCTGACTGCTCTCAGTGGAGACGAGCAGCAGGAGGCTTTTTGCTTGGGAACTGCTGTGTAATAAGCATTCAGTCAAGCACAAAGTTACAATGTAGTGACCATCCCTTAACGGCTTTACATGTAGTAACAGAACAAGGAGCAGCTGCTGCTGACCTAGAGCTTCATTTTTCAGCTCTGATAGGTTTTGTGAATGTGGAAGAAAAATTGAAAGAACCCAAGCTGGTGAGCAGTTGCAAAAGTGACAGGTGCTAATAAGCTGCTTTGGGTTATATGTGCTCATTTAAGCAGGTATAAAGCATTTCATCTGGATTCTGTTGCTTTCTACTAGTGAAGTTTTCCAGGTGTGTTTGTGATGGTGCAATTCCAGAACATGGATTTCCAGCCCCAGTGATTCTCTAACAAGATGACTGGTACTGAGATAATTCATATTTAGGGAAGGGACGGATGGTGCTTGTTACACCTCACCACGGTGCTTTGCAGGTGCAGATGTGTCGGGGTCAGGGAGAGTCAGGCTCATGGAGTGCATCTTTCTCTCTCCTGACAGAGCAGTGTGGTTCCACAGCTCTCCGTTCTTGGTGGAACTCCATTTGTGTTCCTGTCTGATGAGTGCTGAGGCTTTTATACCCACAGATCTGAACATTTTTGTTTGTCAGCACATGTCACTTGTCATGTGGTGTCTCAAAATGGATTTTTTCTATAGGACAAGGGCTTTTGAACAATGTCCTGCAGCCAGGACATCTTAGATTGTTGTGGAAATTCAGAATTGCTCAAAGTGCCACCTGGCAGTTTCTTCTGTGGTGTCCACAAATGGTAGTTCACAAGGTGTTCTGTTGATTGGACATTGACCTGCTTGAATTGGGGATGGGCCTGTTTCCTCCTCCCTGTTTACAGAAAGCGAAGAAATTTGTCAGCAAGCTGTGCTCCTCCAGCAGTGTCCAGGGACTGTAACTGTGGCTTGAATGACTCTGTACCCCCAGCTCTGTACTGGCTCCCTGGGTTCTGTCTGCTGCTGGGTCTGATTCCTGCAGTTTTGGCCATTGCATCAAGGGGTGTTCATCCTCAGGCCCTCCACAGAGTCAGGCTCTTGCCCTGTCACCTGCAAGCTCTAAAGCGTTTCCAGGTCAGTACTGGGAACGTAAATCCAGTACCTACAAACAAAATGTCCTAATGTGTCTGCCCTAATGGGGGTGGGCCTGTCTCATCTGCCCATCAGTTACCTTACTGCTTCCACTTGTTTTCCTGAGTCCCTTGGGCAAAATCTCTGTCTGCTTGTCAGGAAGCTTTGTCTGGTTCACCGCACCTACCTGAACTGCTTTGTTCTATGGAAAACAGGATAAACCAACATCCAAGTCTGGAAGCTTGTTCACAAAGCTGTCCATGATTACAGAGCCTGCCACGTAAAGTGGTGGTTGTCCCAAAATCTGCCTGCCATAGCCAGTGCTCTTATGTTTGATGTCCTGATTTGGAGAAATCAGTCCTGATTCTCTGATGTGCCCTGCCGAGCTGAGGGGAGAGCACTTACTTCCACCTTTCTGTTTCTTACCTCATGGAAAAGTTACATGGGAGAGGAGGAAGGTTTTCTTGAAGGTTTGCTTCCCTGCAGTATTCCTGTGGGTAGTGTTTCTTTTCCAAGCTGAGCAGGTGCTTCTAGGATGCTCCTCTTTCTCTCCCTTCTCCCTGGTGTGTGGGAGTGGCTGATGTGTTGGATGTTGTAGGGTGCAGTAGGTCACTGGGCACGGTAATGGCTGGGGCACTTTCTTGCCCTTTCCTCCAAGTCACTCAAGAGGTGGAAACTGCTCCTGTCTGTAGTGAGCCTGGACTTGTCAGACTGTTCTCCCTGCCTACAGTCATCATTCTCATGTTGTCCCCTGGCATTTCTCAAGCTCAAATCCTCTTCCCCCCACCTCCCTCTCTCCAGTCTGCTATGTATCTCCAGTTCTTTTTATCTCCGAACATCCCTTCTAGTCTGTTTCCAGTGCATTTGTTCAAAGTACAGCCTGTTTGGGTGTTGCTATGGATGCAAAAGGATATTTGGTTATCCTTCTGTATCTTGGGCTGGATTTTGTATGGAAATCCTGTTGAGTGAGCTGCCTGTAAAGATCACCTGGGTCTGGCTTATAGCAATGCACTAGGCACAGAAGGCAAACAACTTGTGATGACAGACTGGCTTAATCATTAAGCAACACCTTGGGCTGCTCAATGATGGCCTGCTGCTAGAACCTGATGTGAGATGGAAAAATGCAGCTTCCCTGTTCTCTGATAAAATCTGCCAACTCAAGGCCCTTGTGAGGGAGCAGTCTCACTGAGTGACGTGTTGGAGGTGAGACTGAGAAGTTCTGGGTGTGGAAAATTCCTTCTAATGGCTTGGCTGCTTCCTAAGGTCAGGCCATATTTTCCAGGTGTTTTTTTGTTTTGTTTTGTTTTTTTTCAAACTATTTTAAAAAGGCAGAAAAACTAATAACAAAGAACATTTTAGTAGCATGAAGGACCTCTTGGTGTGCAGGTGGACTGAATGAAATAGCATGAGAAAGTGACTGTGATTTGTTCCCTTTCTTATCCATACTCACCTTAATAAAGAATTAACTGTGCAGCTGCTGGTAAAGAATCAGTTAGCAACTCTGTTAGCAACTCCCTAGTCGATGTGCTTGTCTAATGAAGAAGATGCTGTTTGCCATTGCTTCTGGGTGTGCCAGCCAGGGAAGAGGCTGGTCCAGAAGAGCAGGTCAGGTAGATGGAGTGTCCATTCTGTTTTCCTGCCTCCTTCTTGCTGCTGACCTTCCAGAAGACGTGAGGCTCCATCTGCAAGTGTCTGAGGAGAGCTGGGCTGAGTGCTGCCTGGAAATCAGGCTGCAGCAGAAAAGGCAGTAAATGGGAATTCATATTACCGTAATATTTCACCCTCCAGACAAGTAGGAAAGGGTGCAGATCTTTCAAATCATATCAGTCTTTGAGTGCAGGAAGGCTAACAAGGGAAGCATTATTATGGCCTCTTCCTTGTGCCCATTTTCTCATCCAGATCTCCATGAGAAAGCTGGTTCTGATACCCCTTGCTGGTCTCTGTTGGAGTGTGAACAGATGCTTGCTCATGGAGCAGCTTTGGCACCAGTTAGTGCCTGCAGTTGAGCAGCCTTGTCCCAATGGACCTGACCCTTTCCATAGAGGTATTTGCTGACATTCTCATGCTGGGCTTCCCTCCTTTTCCTCCCACACTGTTGTCTGCAGGGTCGGAAAGCCTCTGGAAAAGGTTTCTTCAGTTCTAATCTTGGATGTATTCTGTACTAAGTTTCTAAGACTGTTTAGGATACGTGAGATTCAGGTGAATTTATCAATGTGGTAGGTGCACAGATAAAGGAGATGAGCTGTATGGATACATGTGGTGCTCTGCAGTCTGGGAACTTAATGGAATTTTCCCATCTTCATGGTTTAGCACTCCAGGGTGGATCCTGAGGAGCTGTTCACCAAACTGGAGCGGATCGGCAAAGGATCGTTTGGTGAAGTGTACAAAGGGATCGACAACCGCACCAAGGAAGTTGTTGCCATCAAGATCATTGATCTGGAGGAGGCTGAGGATGAGATTGAGGACATTCAGCAGGAGATTACAGTGCTCAGCCAGTGTGATAGTCCCTACATTACCCGGTACTATGGCTCCTACTTGAAGGTAGGATGCCCATGGTGATTCCTGGCCAGTAGTTTGGGAATGGGGAGGGCTCCTCTACGGATGCTGCAGTGGGTGGTGGCATGTGGCACTGGAAAGTGATGTGTGAGTGGCAGCAGAGCAGTGGTGGCTCTGCTCACTCCACTGATGTGTACTTAATAGCAGACTGGGCTTTAAAACACTTGCTAAGCACATGGAAATGAGCTTAGCAAGTACTGTGTGGTACCAAGAGCAGGGCACTTCACTGGAGAGCAAATTATTTTTTGCAGACTTTGAACTTCCCCTGGACTGACAGTTCTGGAAAGGAAGTTGGTGCAATACTTTTCCAGGATAGCACAGTCTTAAGGCAGTACCACTGAGGGATTTATCCCTCTGAAGAAAAGAGGAGGTTGAAACTACTTAATCGGAAAGGGTGAAAAGATATGAACTGGGTCTGTGGAGGAGTGCTAATACTGCTTCCACTGAGAACAGGTTTAGGAATCTCTAATGGCAGCTGCTAGTAGCATTGATCAGAAGTGGCCTGTGCATGCTGGCTGCTGGAGATGAGTGTAACAGTGGGACTGCAGCAAACAGTTCCTGAGCTCTTCAGGTCCTGGATATTCCTTACATATTTTTCAAAGGCCATAATACATTTTCTCAGCCTTCTGCTGTTGTTCCATGGACCTGCTGCTTATCTTCTGTTGGGACCCTATGAACCTCAGCATGGAAATCTCTCCTCTGAGGAATAAGAGTGTCTTGCTGATTGTACCCTTCAAGCTGGCAGCCCTGTTAATGAGATCAAAGGCTGCAATGCTCCCCTGCCATTGCCAAGAAGGACTTACACTGGATGAGCTGTTGGAGAGATGTTAAAGGTCTGGGAATAAGCTTATCTGTGGGCTGGGCAGTCTGGTGTCTGTAGGGTAAAACTGCAGACTGAGAGTTAGAAATGTGCTGGAGGCAGGTCCACCTCTGTAATGCTGTGTCAACAGAAAAGAGAGAGCTGGGGGGTCCTTCTTTAAGCCCCTGAGAGCTGCAGTGTGCAACATCTCTTGGATTGTGTACAGGACTACTCCTGTGTATTGCTGCCTCATGAGTGTTTCACTTTTCTGTCTGCTATTGTTTCTGTCTTTGCCCTTGATTTGTGCTCTTGCTTGCAGGGCACTAAGCTGTGGATCATCATGGAATACCTGGGAGGAGGTTCAGCCTTGGATTTGGTAAGTGGCAGGTTCTGGACCATGAAAAATATTGTCTGAAGACTTGGTTTGTGAAATGCCCATAAGCCAGACACTCATTTGCCACATACTATCTTTTTGGCAGCACTGTTCCCGAGGGGTAAGCAGTACAGGACAGACATGTTGGTTATGCTTATCCCAGGACAGGTATAATGTTTTCATGGAGCTCAGCTGTCCCAGCTCTGTTGTCCAGCACAGTGTGCTGCTGTGTGAGCACAATGAACTGAAAAGTGACCAGCAGCCAGTTGGTTTTGAGCAGTGCAAATCTCTACTTCACCTGGTTAGAGTCATGGTATTGCTCAGTGCTCACACAGCTCAGTAAAGACATGATCTATGATTAAGTTTACTCAAAGTTTTAAGAGAATAAAAATGCAGAATATACCCACAGGGTATAGGGCTGCTGGACTGTATTCTGTCACAGCATTTTTCTCTTCTCTTTAGGACAGTAATGCCCATTTTTTCCAGAGCATTAATCATGTAGGGAAAACTGCTAAGCCTACAGTGACTTGGAGGAAGGTGTAATGGGGGGCTGTCATCAGCAGGAGTTATGTGTCAGTCTCAGTTATGGCACTGAGAAGGCAGGATTTGGCCAGAGGAGAACTGATGGAAAGGAGAAGAGCTTTGATACAGTACTCCACAGCCTGAGGGTTGATGTCTGAGAGGCTGAAATTCAGTACTTGCATGCTAGCAGAGAGACCTGAACAAGAGAAACTGCTGAAATGTTCTGTTGGCTGATGTATTTCCAAGCCGAAGTGAGAGATGAACTGCTGTTTGTTTGGGAAGCCTTTAACAGACTGATAGGCTAGCAGAAAATCCCCCAAAGTTTTTCCATTGAATGCTGCCAGGTGCAAAGAGCAGCATTCTGCTTGTAGAATGTGCACCAGGTGTGCAAGAAGGTGCTTCCTGCTGAGTACCTGCTTGGCCGAGGTTTCCAAGTAACAAACTGAAAGCCTGGAAAGTCCAAGGCATCAGTCACCCACCCTCTTTTAAGTAATCTTTCTGCCTTTTATCAGCTGAAGCCAGGACCACTAGAGGAGACTTATATAGCTACTATCCTGAGAGAAATCCTAAAGGGCTTGGATTATTTACATTCAGAGAGGAAGATCCACAGAGACATCAAAGGTAAGATTGGAGAGCTCAGCTCCCTTTCTTGTAAGGGGTGTTGGTAACATAGAGGTATTATATTCCACCCTAATCTGCAAGGTTTCAAAGAGTGTTTCTCAATGCTGCTTCTCTTGTTGTCTGAGTCTGATGCTTGTCACTGTATCACAACTCATGCTTTTCATGTCTTTAGGGCTTAGAGTAACAGTAAGGATCTGTACCTCTCCTCTGGCACTTGGAGTTTGGACAGTCAGGGAGCTAAAGCAAAGGAGTCTGTGAAAGGCATGCTCAAATATTAGCTGACTTGTGTCTGGACATTTGCTTTGCTGCTGGACGCCAAGGGTGTGTGTCCTGGTTATTGTGCTTACAGCTCACAGCAGAAGTGAGCTGTCCTCATGCAGAGTTCACAGCCTTAGAAAATTGGGGCAGCTTGTGTCAGCTTATCCTGTTGCTGTTTTTTATAGTCCCTGACCACGTGCAGTGTAGAGAGAGCTGACATCTGCCTCCTGAAGAGCAGTGTCACAGCAGGCCCAGAGCATCCACGTACCACAGGGGGATGGAGGAACATCCATGTGGAGCTGGGCCAGTGCCAGATGCTCACTGCTCCGACCCACTGCAGGAGGGGCTGTGAGCAGGCAGGGCACAGAAACCTCACCCAGGGAGATGGGGGAAAAGATTTCATTGTGTGTGTGACACTGCATGTTTCTAGTGCCACACAAGATGTGTGGAGCTGTTGGGGGCCGGTGGTGGGGAAATGCTGCAAGTTGTTGGGTAGGGTCTCAGAATGAAAAGTTCTGTGGAAAACCCCAAACCTGCACAATGTTAGAGTCTTAGGAGTGAGTGGGAACTAGTACAAGAGTGGAACTTGAGCTCTTTAAAAGGATCTGCTGTTTAACCTGAATGTTACTTTGGAAAAAAAAAAATGAAGAGCATCAGAGGCTGTGTTGCCCTCCCTTCTTTGTGTGGCCAGGAGTCATATGTGCTTGATGGTGTGGCCCTTCCCATCTACTCCCTGCTCCTACCTTAGCACTAGCCCCCTTCTGATCCAGCAAAGTGCATAAGCTTGTTCCATGTTACCCAGTGGAGTTCAAAGCATCAGAATGGGTGTGAGGCTGGAAATCCAGGCTGAGGGTTATCATTGGTGTGGAAGGAGGATGGCACGGGAGGGCTCTGCTCAGTATTTGGTTCTGTGTGGGCTAGAGGTGATTCAGAGGCCAGCAGACTTAATTGCTTATTTGTGCATCCAGCTGCCAACGTGCTGCTTTCAGAGCAAGGAGATGTGAAACTGGCTGACTTTGGGGTGGCTGGACAATTGACAGACACCCAAATCAAGAGAAACACGTTTGTGGGGACTCCATTCTGGATGGCACCAGAGGTCATCAAACAGTCTGCTTATGACTTCAAGGTGAGCTGGAGGATTGCTACTTGGGGCTACTATACATGAGGTGGTGCTAGGACTGAAACAGGGATTGGAAGTGCTGCTTACTTCAGGAATTACTCTTTTCTGTTATGATGCAGGGTCTGCTGGAGAAGTTTGTGTATTAGACATGAAATACCCCATCTGATTTATGTGATTAGCTGTCCTAAAACTGTGCTTTCATGTTGTAGAATTGCTCCTTGCTGTTCTGTGTTGTTCTTCTTCTCTTTTCCAGGCAGATATCTGGTCCCTTGGGATTACAGCCATTGAACTAGCAAAGGGAGAGCCTCCAAATTCTGACTTGCATCCTATGAGGGTTCTCTTCTTGATCCCCAAAAACAACCCTCCAACCCTTGAGGGTCACCACAGCAAGCCCTTCAAGGAGTTTGTGGAAGCCTGCCTCAATAAGGATCCTAGATTTGTGAGTATTGCTGCCCACCTGGGAATTTGGGTAAAGGTCAGCAGAGGTCAAAAATTCCTTCAGCAGGAAGGTGCCAAAATCCTGGAGAGAGAGAATTGCTGGTCTTAGAGGATAAACATGTGGGCCTGGCAGGACTTCCTCATGAGGGGACGTGGAGGGGCAGGCACTGATCACTTCTCTCTGATGGCCAGCAATGGGACCTAAGGGAATGGCATTAGGCTGTGTCAGGGGAGGTTTAGGTTGGATACTAGGAAAAGGCTTTTCCCCCAGAGGGTGGTCAGGCACTAGAACAGGCTCTTAAGGGCAGTGATCGTAGCCCCAAGGCTGCCAGAGTTCAAGGAGTGTTTGGATAACACTCTCAGGCACTTTATTGGGGATTGGTAGCATTGTTGGGGACTGTCCTGGGCAGGGCCAGGAGTTTGGTTTGATGATCTCTGTGCATCCCTGCCAGCTCAGGATGTTCTGTGATTCCAGCTGAAGTCAGTGAGTTGCGTATTTAGTGTGCAGAGATAATTAGATGTGACATGCTTTCCTTATCTGCTCCAGAGGCCAACAGCTAAAGAATTGCTAAAGCACAAGTTCATCACACGCTACACCAAGAAAACCTCATTCCTGATGGAGCTGATTGATCGATTCAAGCGCTGGAAGTCAGAGGGCCATGGAGAGGATTCCAGTTCTGGTGATTCTGATATGTACGTACATGTTTTGCATGGGGGTTGCTCCTACTGCCCCTGCTTGCCCCGGGGTAGCCAACTGCAAACAGCTCAGGTCCTTTTCCCACCTGAGATCTCACTTTAGAGCTTTCATTTGTGGGAGCAAGTGAGGCTGTTACCTCCTGTTCAGTGGGACCCAGTTCTCTGTTCTGGTCTTATCCTGTGGAGCCTCTTTGCTTAGTGTAAGGAATCAGAGCACTGGCACAAAACACGTGGTCTGCTTGTAACTAGTAGAACAGGGCTCTTGTTGCCTGTATTTTATGCACATTTCATTAACTACAAGAGCCCCAGGCTTTAGTAACAGTGACAAGAGCTGTGTTTGTGCGTGTGTGTAGTCAGGGGTAAATCTTTGTGCTGCCATGCAGGACAGTCAAGTTATGGGCCTTGGGTGGAGAAAGGGCACTTCATTGACAGACTGGTGTCACAAAGCTGCTTTTCTCCTGTAATGGCAGCAACTTGAGTGACCAAGGACTCAGGGAGATTGGCTTATAACATCTAAGTCTGGCCCCTGACATTGTGGGCTTGGATTGTCTTGAAATTCTCCTAAATGTAACTAGCACTAGAAACTTCTTCAAGCTGGCTGGATCAGAGAGGTGAATGTGGTGGTTTGGAAACATGATGCAGTACTTAGCTCAGATCTCTTTGATGCATATGGGCTGTAGAGACTGAAGTGGTTTCTCTTTATAATTTTTTCTGGGATAGGGAAAAGCCTGAAGGCCTGCAGTGATATGGCAGTCAGGTGGGGAGAGCTTGTGACTCTGGGAAAGTGTGGGCAAACCTGCAATGTATGGAGATAAGGCTTTGTCTTTACTTTTCCCTTTTCATTTACAGTGATGGAGACGCAGAGGATGGAGACCAGGGTCCAATCTGGACATTC
Source organism: Vireo altiloquus (assembly GCA_013396875.1). Taxonomy (NCBI): domain Eukaryota; kingdom Metazoa; phylum Chordata; class Aves; order Passeriformes; family Vireonidae; genus Vireo; species Vireo altiloquus. The sequence continues at coordinate 14,986 of VZRF01011049.1, forward strand.
CCACCAACCATTCGCCCCAATTCCTTGAGCAAGCTGCACAAAGGAATGGCTCTTCATGGTTCCCAGAAGGTCTGTGTGCTGTCTGGTCTTTCTGAAGTGGACTGAACTAACACGAGCTTTTGAATGTCTTGGGGAAGCCACTCATCTTGTGAGAGCCACCAGGCACTCAGCTTGTATCTGACAAGGGCTGGTGCTCCAGAGTTGCCTCTTCCACATCATCAGGGTGCTGTGACTTGTGGCTTTCCCAAGATCTGGTGATGGGATTGCCGTGGAGGTGCTGCGAATTCACCAAAGGCTTAGTACTTCATGTTCTCTAGGAGCTTTCACCTGTGCTTTAAACTTCTTTTCTTACTGCTTTTCAGCCTACTGAGCCCATCAAGAGGCAACCACGGTCACAGTGTCTCTCCACACTCGTTCACCCAGTTTTTGGGGAGGTGAGTAGAACCTTCTTGGTGTCTCTGCTGGTTGGAGATGAAGAGCTACCTGACACAGAAAAGTAAATGGGAAGGATTTGGAGAAGGGAGGTGTGGTGAGGTGGTTAGTAGGGTTAATGTCTGAAACATTTGTACCAGTTCAGAGGGCTAGACCATATGTGGAGAAAGTGAGTGTGTTCCTGGTGTGTCCTCCTGAAAACACCTGTGTTTGGAAGAAAGGCTTCTGGTAATCTGTCTTCTGGTGAGGCTCTGATAGAGAAGTATCTGTCTCTTACCTGCATCTTAGGCTTGCTGATGCCTAGGCAGCTCCAGACTCTGCTGTCTGTGGCTGAAGTGCAGCTCCTGTTAGAGCAGGTAGTTGAGCTGGCCTGTCACTGTGCACATGTCCTGCCCTTCTGCTGTGCTGCTGTCCACAGCACAGTTACTGAGGGCAAGGTAGATGGGTTAGAGCAGGAATTGGCTTTGCTGGTTACTAGGCCATTTCTTGATCTGTACAGACTGCTATTGGTAGCACACCAAGACCAAGGAGTTCCCTGCCTCCTGGCTTCTGGAAGGCAGGCAGAGAAAATGTGTTTAGAAAACCTACCCAGTTCCTCTGCTTTGTGGCCTGGATGGGGATGTGGAGTTGAAGTAAGAGCTGCCATTAACGATAGGATGGTGTCTGTATCAACAGAGAGGTGACAGCTCATCTTTCCAGCTCGGTGATGCTGTCAGAGAAGAGGAGGATAATCATAAAGGGGCTGCTGGAGGTGAGCTCTGATTGCTCTTTCCAGCAGAAGGGTAGGAAAGGAGATTATGCTTTGGAAGAAATCATTTACATGCTGCATGTCAGGGTTCTGTTCTTGAGGTGCTGGTAACAGACACTCTTTCTCTGCTCCTGAGGAGTTACTCTTCTGGATCCTGATGGCATGGCCCAGCAGAGAGCTGTGCTTTTTCCAGGGATGGTCTCTGGACTTAACTCTCTCAGGTCTGCTGCTGTCTGGAAAGAGGGCTTGCTGCACGGCACGAACCAGAGGTCATTCTGAAAAACAGGCTCTTGAGACCACTGCTTTGGGAATTGGGAGTTTATCTAACTGGCTGCTTCTCTGCTCCATGGGGCTTGACTTTCAGAAGTTGGAGCATGAGGCCAGTGACCTGGGTCTTGTAGGCCTAGAGCTATGAGATGAAACCACATTAAAACCATGTTGGTTTGTGGTGCAGTTTGTGCAGCACAGTCACTGATGTCTGGGTCTCTGTTGGGTTTGGGAGCCTCCTGGGGCAGAGAGCTCAGGGCTGTGACTGTAAATGCATTTTTATGCTTTTCCTTACTAACCTTGCTGCACCAGTTCCAGGCAGGAAATGGCTTCTTGGACATTTCATTTCTGCTACTTTGACTCTCTTGCCCTAGATTGTTGATCCCCCTTTCCTTTGGTTAGACTTCTGATGGCTCTGCAGATCTCACTGAGAGAAATTGGGAGCAGGAAGGGTTCTGGGGAGCCTCTGAAGTAATCTGGCTTTTGTGTACGGCAGAGGGGGCTTGAAGGAAAACTTCTCCAGGTTGGAAATCTGCTTTGCTGCTGGTTGCATGTGTTACTCTTTGCTTTTGGTAGGAAACTGGAACTGAAGACTTTGTCCTCCTCACTGTTATATGATTGCGTCTTAAACCAGCTAGGCTTTCCCCTCTTTCCCTGAAGGGGCTGAAGCTGGGCTTTGTGAATGGAAATCTGAGTGATGTTCTTTGTAATCTTTCATCTACCTTCCCTGCATGTGTGTTTTTGGATGTTAATATTGAGAATGGCCCATGAAGAGTCATTAACAGGTGTGGACAACTGCAAATCTGGAAACATCCTGGGGCAGGGAGGTAAAATGACGTTTGGACCTAGTAAGGCTGAGCTCAGTGCAGTGCTCTAACTCCTGCAAACCTCCAGAGAGCTCTTCTGCAGTGGGGACAGCCCAGCACACCCTGCTCCCATCACAGCTGCAGGTCAGAGGCTTGGCATCTCAAAGGCTGGTGATAAACTGTCAGCTTACCTCCAGGACAGCCCCTGTGCTGCTTCTGAGGTGGGCAGCCTTTGGTAGGGGACATCAAATCCTTGCCTTCAGCATCACAACTATTTTTGGCCTAAGGAATCTGTGTCCTTGATGTGTAACTGAGTTGCCCTCCGTGCTCCTGCCACTTCTGACTGAGTAGAGGTGTGCATGGGTTGTTCCCACAGCTTTGTGGTGGAGAACAGCTGCTCCACTGAGGAGGCAGCAGCCCTTTTTTTGCTGGGAGCTGTTTGATCCCAGCAGGGGTCTTGGTGCACAGGAACAACTGCAGTTGGGGATTAGCATTCACATTGTTCTGCTTTCCGAAGCACGGAGAAAAGGTGAGCTCCAGCAACAGGAGAGGCTGATCCTAGAACTGAGGCAAAGAGCTGCCAGGCTTATGTAAAGCCCTTTAATCAGCAGGGCCTAATGAGAGCTTAATTGAACTGGACAGTGGTAAGCTGGCAGATGTTGCTGGTTCAACAGTGCCTGATAGTTGTTCAGCTCCTTGTGTGATGGTGCTCTGGGGAAGGGGCTGAAGTATCAGCAGCTTGTGGGAAGGAGGGAAGGAACTGCTGCAGGGGGTGGAAATGTGGGATTTCCAGCAACAGACCCCTTCAGGCTCAGCACCAGTGACCTGTCAGGCATTCCTTCTCAGGAACAGAGGTGTAGCTATTTCAGATTAACAACTGGAGACATGTGGAAGTAGAGGCCTAGTCAGAGTGCACTGACAGGAGAGATGTGAACTGGGGCAGGTGCTGCTTGTGGAGGTCTTGGTGTGTGGCCTTTCTTCCCCTGCCCCCCTGGGTAAAGCTCTCAGAGAGGAGTGTTTGGAGGCCAAGGGGCTTGGGATCCCTGCCGTGGCAGTTGTCTGTCTTGGCCTCCCAGTTGTTAGAAGCAACTCAGACTTCTGTATGGTTATTAAAAGTGGTGGTGACTAACTCCTGGCATTGGATGTATTCTGCCCAACCTGCCTGTTAGCCTGTGTGTGTGTCTGGGTGCTGGGCAAAGGTGGTTGTACTGCTTCAAATACACCTGCAGTTTCTTTGTGCTGTTATACTTATGAGTTTTCAAGGCTGTTTATTATTATTTCTTATAACATTTAGTTTATTTAAGAGTACATCCTGGTGGGTAAGGACTTTGATTGCCATAAGTACCTGGAGGCAAATTCGAACCCCAGACACTGAACTTTTACCTTCCTGACCTACCAAAAGAGCTCTTTTTGGTTCTTTAAGTGGAATGTGTGTGTCCTCCTGCACCCTGCTGGAGTCACACTAAGAGGGAAAGGGCCTTAATGTCAGTGCTGCCCTTCTTGACCAGTGCTTTCTGTAACAGAATAAGCACCTAATGCCCTGTTTCTGGGTTGCAGCTCAAAGATAAGCACAAGCAGACTGGAGGCAACGTGGGAGCCATGGAGGAGCTGGAGAATGCCTTTAGCTTGGCTGAGGAGTCCTGCCCAGGCATCTCTGACAAACTGATAGCGCACATGGTGGAGCGGGTCCAAAGGTGAGTGTGAGCTGGGGCAGGGCTGGCACTGAACCACTCTGCTCCTCTGCTCCACAGCTGTGCAAAGGTCAGTGCCCAGCAGTCAAGACAGACACAAGTGGATAGTGATGACAGCTGCCCTAATAGTTCCTGTGGCACTTCTTTTAACTGCTTTCATTTAATGCAAACAGTTCTCCTGCCTCAGAAGTCTTTCCTCACACCGGACAGGTTTCTGTAGTGTAGATGTATGTTGCAGGGCACAGAAAGATGCTGCTGTTCACCTTCATTTTGCACCTGGATCTGTCTATACATCTGATGTCCTGCTGGTCCCATTACCCAGGCAGCAAGGACTGTGCAAAATCTCATTGGGATCCCTTCTGGGATAGAAAGTTTCTGTTAACAAATATCTGTTTCATTGCATGGAATGTGCTTTAAAGCACAATGTACAGCTAGTCACTGCTTGCCCAGCTTTAGGTTTACAGGAAAGTGTATTTTTTCTGGAAAATTACTTATTGAACCAGCTAAGGAGTGTAGTCTGGTAGAATGTAGTTCTTTGCTGGGTCAAACTTGGCTCCACTGCTGGCACCAAGTCCAGTCACATCCATGTGTTGCAGGTACCAACAGAGGAACCTGGTCACAGATTTATCAGGCTTTATTTAAAATGAATTTGGCTTTTCTCCCTTTCACAACAGGCTATCCTAAATCCCTTGCTTTCCTTACCAAGAGAGTAAGTTAACATTTGGCTCTCCCTGGTTAGCAGGCTGGAAGTGCTTTACCATACATGTGACCAAACAAGCTGTTCTATGCTCTGGCTGCCCCTGTAAACACAACACAAGCTTTACAGTCTTTACACCCTTGAACTTAGGCTTTCTAAGCATTTCTTTCTGAGGGCAAATATACAGGGGACCATGTAGAATCCTCATCTAATAATCACTTAATGCCAGGAAGAGAGCACTCATTCTTCTGGCTGACCCATAGAGGTCACAGGAGGTGATAGGTGTAAAACCTGAGCCTCTGCCTGAGCAGGAGGTGCTCATAGATGTGTGTGGGTGACTGCAGAGTTGTTTCAGCACCATTCGCTTCTGTCAGCCTAGAAATGACACTGCTGGACAGGGCAGAAGGACAAGAAACTTGATACCACAAAGACCCAGTTGCTTTCTTACCATAAAACACTAGTGCTGAAAACTACTTATTAGATTAAAACTGCATCTTGAAAGCCTAAAAAAGTGTCAAACCACCTTGCCTTTTTTGTGAAAGTGCTGGTTTTGTCTGTCAGGACTTTAGCAAAAACTGGCAGTGGCAATGGGACAGATCCACCCAGGCTGACTCCTTTCCCCACAGAGCTGCTGCTGGGTGCCTGTGGGCAGCATTCCAGGTGAGAGCTTCAGCAGTTCTCCCTTGTCAATTCTTCCTTGCAGGTTTTCACACAGTCGGAACCACCTGACCTCTGCCCGCTGACACTCACATTCCCTGCTGCTGTCGTGAGGGGGGAAGGATTTTTTTCCAGCTTCATAAGAACTACATCTCTAATCCAGACCATCATCTGCCGTTGGATGTGACATTGTGATGGACTCCAGGACATTTCAGAGCCTTCATGTTAGCCGTGTTTCCATGATAACCCAGGGTGGGGTTTGCAATGCAAGTACAATTTAGACCTTTTGCAGAACCCGAGATGGGTGGTCTAATTGTTTTTACAATGTAATCAATGCAGTTTTTAATTGTTTTCCTACAATGGATGTGTCCATTTTGGCTTGGTTTGATTCACAGCTTGTTTCTGGTAAATGCCTGGCTGCTGGAAAAAGGGAGATTCTCTTCCATTGATGTATGTTTTACAGGCAAGTCTGATGGGTTTAGTCTCCTGCCCTTCCTAAAGAAGTGTTTGTGAGCAGTCGTGTGTGAGTGCAGGGGTGCTGGGAAGCTCTCCAGGCATTTAGGGTCTTTGGAAGAGTGAGACCAGCTCTCCACCTGTTCTGGAGGATCACTTCAAGCCCCTCACACACAAGGAACGATGCTTTCCAGTGCAGCAGCAGCTGAACTGATACAAGTTGCTCTTTCCCAGCCTGTCATTTTATAGGAGGATGGGTTTGCTGGTGGTTCTTTATTTGGCTCTGGGACATTGTTTTGTATTAGGCTTTAGTTCATCTACTTCAGGCAACAGCAGAACTTGCCTTGAGTCTCCAGGAGCAGAAGGCAAAGTGGGTATGTTTGCTGCAGGAGCTGGTGGAGTTCCTGTCCTTGGCACTTCTGGCAGCTGAAGCAGCTCCCTGGGCAGGCTGGGCAGTGCTGGTCTGAGCTGAGCAGGCCCTCGTGGGGCAGAAGGGTTAAAAAGGGGAGTAGGGGAAACACAACAGACATCAGCAGGGCTTTGGTTCACAAGGCAGAGGGACACTACAGAGCAGGTTTTGATGCAAGAAAAGGAAGTGCTCTACAGGAAGACATAAACTGGATGGCTCACAGCAGTATCATAGAGCTGGGGCTTCCCAAAAGCTGCTCCAGGCCTCCCTCTCCTTCTCAACGTGCCCTTTCTGGCTCCTCCTTCAGCCTGGGATCTACTCTCTGCAGCCAGGGCTCTGCTCCAGTTGACAAGCTGGGGTGGTGTTTGGTAGCAGAGAAGGTAAAGCATCTACTGCTGTGTTGGCTGCTGAAGGTATTCCAACAGAGCCATCCCCAGCTTTGCTTTCTGTATCATACTGGTTTATAAAGCAAATCTTTAATTCAGGTAAGAGCACAGATCTTAAATCTACACTTCAACAGTCTAGAAAAATAGACTTAGGAAAATAACCCCTGACAGCTGGTTGCTTGGAGAGCTGCTCTCTAACTGAAGAGATTCCCAAGAAGTCAGTTACCCAGACCTTTCTGTCTGGGTGATTGTATGTGGTTGACATGGCTCACCCCAGAGCCACTGAGAACAAAGGCTGGAGCTGTTCAGCATTTTTTTAAAGACAGGCCACTTGGTTAGAAACAAGGCTTGATTTTTGGTACTTGGATTCAGAGCTGCAGATTTTAAGTGCTGGGCTGCAAGTAGCTCAGGAGGACCATACGTTCCCTCCTCCTGGTGTATGGTGTTCACTTGACCTTATGACTATCCTTTATCTGTCCTGATGGACAAATCCAGGCTCAGCAACACTATGAACTTGTACAGTCGAGAAGAGGTGATGCTGTTGGGTCTCTGCTGCAGAGCAGTGTTCTGTGGTGAGAGCCAGCTCAGAGCCTGCAGTTAGGAAGAACAGAACAAACCCACTTTTCCCTCAGGAGGAGAAGTTAATGTAGAGACAGGACACTTGGAGAGGGGGAAGGCAGAGGCTGCAGGCCAGCACAAGGGCCCCTGCTGCTTTTAAAGTTGCTGTTCACAGTGGTAGCAAACCATGTTGATAAGGTACCTGTATCGTTACTCACATGCTCCGCAGTGTAACGAGGAAACTTTTTAAAGGAAACAATCCCCACACCCTTTGTCCAGTATTCAAAGCAACAATGGGTTTAGTTTTCAAAAACGTTGAAAGGGATCTGCCACTTTCAATAAAGTAACAAAACACATGAGGCTGGTGTAACTGTGTTATTAGGGGAAAAGGATTGGTTCCAGCTGCTTTTCTCTGCATTCTTCTTGGTCTTCCCTGCATCTTCCTCATGCACCTGTAACAGAGACCCTAGAGACAGAGACAAGTACTCTGCAAGGATTACAGCTGCAGGCACATCAGTCTTTCCTGCTGGCACTCCAGGAAGCACAGGCTGTTGGCAGAGGTGTAGCTGTGCACTGGAGCACACTGCAGTGCTGTTTTTTGCTGGAGTTTGTTCATTATCTGCAGTCTTTAAACTCAGGCTTGACTGGCTAGGGGCTATCTCTGCCTTCCTCTGTCTCACTTTGCAGCTGGGAGGGGCCCTGAGTGGTGGCACAGGTTGCTTGGGGAGGTGGTGCAGATTATCTTTGGTGATAATCCACTGCACAGATGCAGGGATTGAACCAGACAACTCTTGAGTCTGTGTGACCTCGGGGACAGGAGGAACACTTTGGAGATGCCTCTTTAATTGTGTTTAAACCCTCGTGGCTGTCCTTCCCTGGGCAGCAGAGCTGAAAAGCACAGCTGAGGCTCCTCATCTGTTTTTCCTTTGGAGCCAAGAAGTTGAACTCATTCATGTACTTCTGACTGTGCTTTCTGGGGGGAATTTTACTAACTGCCATGTGCTCAGCTCAGCAGGCTGGTGCCAGGACTGTGGTGATGAGTCAGCCTCAGCTGGGTCAGTGCACAGGTGAGAACACAGAGCTGGGTGGGTGCATTGTGTCATGGGAGTGGTGCCCTGGTGCCTTATAAAAATGAAAGTCTGACAGTGAATGCCTCCCCAGCAATCAGGCACTAAAACCCTGCCCTGCAGAGGACTTGGCTCCTGGGCCAAAGGGCTGAAGCTGTGCTGGTGGGGTCAGTCTGAAAGATTTCACTGATGTCACAAAATCACTGCTCTGACCAGGGAGGAGCAGGGAGCAGTGACCAGAACAGCTCCAGTCTGCTGCATTAAATGTGGCAGGAGTTACTGCACAAAGTCTGGTTTGTTAAGCACTGAATCAGGACTGTTATCCTGGATGAAGGTCAAGCATGAAGAGGGAAAGCAGCAGTGTAGGGCTTGTTCAGCCTGGAGAAGAGAAGGCTCTAGGGTGACAAGGGGGGAATGGCCTCACACCGACAGGGCAGGGTTAGATGGGGTATTGGAGAGAAATTCTTTTGGAGGGTGGTGAGGCCCTGGCACAGGGTGCCCGGAGAAGCTGTGGCTGCCCTTGGATCCCTGGAAGTGTCCAAGGCCAGGTTGGACAGGGCTTGGAGCACCCTGGTGTAATGGCAGGTATTCCTGCCTGTGGTGGGAATGGGGTGGAACTGGATGGTCTTTGAAATAGTGAGACCTTGGCTATTTAAGCCATGCAGTCCCAACTGCATCTCCCCCTCACATACACCTTAACTCCATAGCAAGAACCTAATGGGTAAGGACCTGCTTTAATTCTGTTCTTACCTAATGCTCCTGTTAAGGAAACTTCTCATGCTTGTAGTTAAGACAAAAATACTCCTGGAGAGTTCTGGAAAAAAATATTTCACAGAACTGCTGCACCACTGGAATCCTCACCATTTTTAAAGTTCAGTGAGGTAAGGCATCTCTAGTTTTGCTAGGAATAGCAAAGTTCTTGGCTTTTCGAGCCTGAGCTCCTGCATTTCAAATGCACAGACGTTTGAGCTCAGTATTCTCAAACCAAGAAGGGACTTTTGCTGCCTTCTGTCCTTCCAGAGGCTCCTGGTTTAGCAACCTCACCTCAGCAGTTGCACCTTCAAGAGTGATGCTGAGCTGCAGGTTCAGCACAGAAGCAACCAAAGGATCATTCACTCACCACCCCACAAACCTCAGGGAAAGACTCTTGCTCACTGTGGGGACAAGCAGCACTCCAGCTCCACAAAGGCAGCTCTGCCACTTCCTCCACACCATCCCCACTCTGGATGGAGAGCACTTGGTACAGGATGAGCTGAGATCCAGAGTTGTGGAAAACTACTGAGTAACCTGAACACAGGACGGTGGGCCCAGGAATAAGAGGCTGAGAGAGTTTTATACCAAGATGCTATTTACTTTGAACAGTCATATTCAGCCACGGTATAACATGTCTAATCAATCCACATGGATACACCTACAACAGAATTAAAAAAAATAATAAATGAAGACGCTAATAAATTAAGTACATTTAACTTAGATGGGACAATGGTCTTTGTGACAGCGGCGGCAAAGGCTGGATCTGCAGTCACTCCTCGAGGCTGCAAATGCCAAGCAAGAAAATCCCTCTGCATTCCCCCTCCCTTCAGTCCTCATCCCACATGAGACCATAACTGAACCCTCATGCTGGCCTCTGTCCTTCTCGTTGTCCCATGGGATCTCCACATTCCTCCATCCTCACAGCATGCAACACTTCCCTTTTGCTCTCACTGCTTCACTGCATTGTTCCTTCTGTTATACACAAACACTTTCCTATCTAATATAAATCAGAGTCCCCACAGCCCATCAAAGCCACGTCCAACAGCATCCTGTGGCACTTAGCATGTGTTAGTCCTTCTGTGGAGGCACCCAAAGGTGCCAGCTTTACAAAAGAGAACAAGCTGCAAACATTTCAGATTTAATACAGAAATTTAATAGAGTCCACAGACACTACTGCTCCATCTGGAATCCAGTGACTTTTACACCTTCATGAGAAACAGAAGATGGATCCCACCCCGAACTGAAATAGAAGGTTAGGGATTTTCAGAAGTCTTTGCATGACAAAAGCACAAGCAACAGTGACTTTCAGAGGCTTGTTCTCCTAGAGTGCTTAAATGCCTTGAAAACATCACCCACACCAGAGTGGAGAGTGTTTGCCATCCCGTGCCTTACTTAACTCCTACTACAGGATAAAGAAACCGGAGCTGTGATATGAGAATAGCGATTGAGTTCAGAGGACAAACCATGCACCCACCCTGCACCGATCCACAATACACCAACACCTCGACAGCTCAGCAGAGACTCAGTCCTCCTGCTTCCCTGGAAAACTGCTGCCGTGGCAGCTCCCGAGGAGCAGAGCTGTTCTGGGAGAGCTGCAGTGTCTGTTCAGAATGAGCTGTGTGTAAGCCAACACACCGTGTGTTCCCGTCAGCTGTGCCCCAGGCTGATGGTGACAGCAGCAGGACAGGTTGTGCCGCCAGCCCCACAGAGCACCGAGGGCAGGGGAGGTCTGGGAGCCCTGGCATCTGCTGCTGCCAGCCAACTACACCCCTGGAAGCTGCTGCTTTTCTCCCATGTGTGCTGATCATCCAGTCAAAATGTAAAAAGGAGGTGGTGCCTGCCTTGGGGGCAGGCGAAGGTGTTACTGTACAGGTACAACGGAACAAGAACCCTCGCGTGATGTGTGCACTGCAGCACTGCTGCTGTTGGGTTCTGAGTAGGTTCAACTGGATCAGACTTGACCCTCTTCCACAGCATCGGGAATGGATGTGATCCCTGTCTGCAGCCCCCTCACTCCCACTTTCCATCCCGGGGGAAATGAGCCTCCTGGGTCTTTGCTTTATCAACTCCAGACACTCCTGTTCCCACCTGCTGCTTTTGTTGGTGTTGCCAGCAGAGATCCAGCTCTGCCCCCCATCAGTCTGTGTGAGTGTCCTTCTCCTTGGGAAGCAGCAGGCTCGACCTGGCTGGAGAGCTGGTGGCTCTTTTGATCACCTCCATCCACCTGCCAAGACATGAGAAATGCTTACCCCTCACTCCCAGATAATTTTGTCCTTTGGTTATGAGCTGCACCCCTTCCCCAAGCCTCCCAAAACAGCCATTTTCTTCCTTTTACAAGTCTTCTGGGAAATTAACTCTTCAAAGGAATGGCTTGAGATGTGGTAAACACCCTGCAGAACATGGCTGTCTGTCCAACCAACAGGTCTACAGTGCTCTGAGCTCCAGAGAACTCTCATGAGAGCTCACTGTGCTCTCCTCAATGTTATCAAGGATGGCAAGGTGACAATAATTATTGCTTTTCTTACCAATAAATTTGGAAATAGGTAACAGCCTTCCTCATGCGGAAGAAAGCAAAGCAGCAGTGAAAAAAGCAAGACAAATCCACTGTGAATTAGACATTTTCCCCTTGAAATCACTACATGAGCCCAGTGCATTAAAGAGCACAATTTATGGCTCTGGTAGCTGATACCTAAGCTGTTCACAAGTGTGTGACATTCTCCCAAGGAAGGAGGACGTGTGACACCTCAGTAAAACCACATTCCACAATGTGGCCCTGCACGGCAGGACCCAGTGCAAAGGTTCTCAAAGCAGCAGCAAAGTTTTGTATGTGGTGCATTTCACACACAGTTTGGACCCTCTGTGGAAGCCACTAAGAGCAATTAATTGTAATTTTAGAGAATAATGAAATGTAATTAGAGAGAAAACAGCCAAGTGAAAGGGAGCCGTGCGCTTGTTGCTCTCAGCCTTGCGTTATAACTTCTGCTCCCAGAGATGGAAGATAAAAACCAAAAAACTCTTTACAGAATCTGGAAATCTGATGCCCAAAGAGCTGGTGGAGCTGAGCACCCCACAGCCCTTCCTCCCACATTCCTCCCTGGCTCCAAGGAAGCCCCAGACTCCTGGCACAAAGCACAGCTGACAGCTCTAGGTGTATCTCCAGTTCTCCCACACATGTAGAGCAGAGTTCTGCTAGAGGAGGGATCTCCAAATATCATCACTGTGGAGAGGAAGGGAATGTTATTGCTGAGAATGTGCTGGAAGATCACTCAGACTAGGAGGAAAGAGAGGATGGGATGACCAACCACTGAGTTAAGAGCAGGTTCTACGCCAAGACAGAGAAAACAGAAAATTACCTCTCAAAGGTGTATTTGCTCTCAGCCCTGAAGAAATACACGTGGGACTTGAACTGCAGCTTGAAGACATAATCCTTCTGAATCCCATCCGCCTCCACGGGGCAGCTGACCGTGTAGCCGAGCAGTGGGAGGCTGGCCAGGGGATAATCATCCTGCAAGAGCCCAAGAGCCCAGCCCTGAGTGCAAGGCACCCCTGCCACACAGCCCCTGTACCACCGCTAAGGGCTGGGCACTCTTGTTCAGGACACAACAGGAGGACTCTTCTGCAAGGCTACCAACAGCTTGTAATTCAACTCTCTTCCAACTCCTTTAATTTTTTTTTTAGTTATTTGCTTCTGCTCCTCTGCCCAACGCTGCCTCCTGGGCTCCCTCCTCCCTCTCTGCACCCTTTCTATGGAACTCCAAGCACAGATCTGACAAAAAAGGTAAAGTAACCCTCACAAAAGAAATGTGCCCTCAAGGCAAGAAGCCAGAATAACCCAGTTACTGGGTTAATAAACACAGTTTATTGGGTTAATAAGATGCCAAGATTGTGCTGCACCATGGTTCATTATCAATGAGTAACCCCTGAATGCACCATGGGCAGAAAATATCTCTAGAGCCAGTCAGGTTGAGCTGAAGCCCAGCAGAGAGAGAAGTGGGCAAAGGAGGCCCAGAGGCTGCTGCATCCCTCACATCCTTTAGTCACTGCATGAGGAGGCTTTTCCCCCTACCCCACATAAGGTCAGTACCATGAGAACTGGAGATCCTGATCAAGGTCCACAAGCAGTGCCCACAGCCTTTCAGAGACCAACTTCATTATTATGAACTACCTCCTCTTCCACTTGTTACTCCCCTTCAAACAGCAGTGATTTGAGGAGCTGAAAGTCAAGGATCCCCAGGCCCCCCCAACACCCCGACCATCATCCCCTCACCTACACCTGCCCACCTGGTGTGTCTTGTAGAAGAACAAGCAGAAGTTGGTGAAGACGACCCACAGTTTCTGCCAGCCATTGCTGTTCTTGAACTTCCTCAGCAAATACCCAGAGAGCTGGTTCTGGCACGGAAGGAAAAGAGGATTCCCATGAAATCCCAGGCTGCCATCCTGCTGCAGGTGAACAGCCCAGTTCTGCTCCTGCGCTCACTCCCCGGCATCAAAGGCCTCCCAGGTATGGTGACAGCCACCAGGCTCCATCCCTTTCAGCCACCCTTTCTCACATGCAGAAAACTCACGTGGAACACACGGTGTGAGAAGGGAAATGGAGCAGGAGAGGAAAGAGAGGACTGCAGAGCCGGGAGATAACAACACATGGCAGCGACACAAAGCCAAGCCGGCGTGGAAGGAGGCTGCAGGGAGGGGAGCACCACTGCCTTGGAGTCAGCCAGCAGGGTAAGGAGTCCTACGGCGTGGAATGATAGCTCCTGAATTTTGTAATTCCAGAAAAAGTCAGGATGCATGGCAGATTTACAGAGAGAACCATTTTTTGAGGTATAAACAGGAGGAAATGCTGTCTCAACAAGGCAATGGTACAAGCCTGCCTCTGGGGACGAGCATCCTCACGTGAGCAGTTAGGAAGCAGGACATTTTCCTGGGCATCCCATGGCTCCTCCCCACCAGCACAAAATGTGAGAGGCATCTTTACCTGGATCATGCACAAGTAATCAGACAGGGATAGGCTCTGGTTCCGGTACCAACAAACATGGGTGATTGTGTTGGGCCGTTGGGCCTGGCCCAGCAAATAGCGAGGAGGAAGCTCTGGAGAAACAGCAAGAGAGCAGAAAACTGAGCAGAGAAAGGGGGAGAGAAAGAGAAAAACAGAACGTTAAGGTGAGAGGAGTGATGCAGGAAAGGTGGCTGTCAAAGGAAAATGGATTATGAAAAAAATGACAGTGTTAGAACACGGAACAGATCAGAGTGAGAGGGAGTGCAAGAACTCAGAACCTGCAGCAGAGTGGGCTTGTTATCCATGCACAGAAGTGTGAAATGGTGTCTTTCCCAAGGTGTCAGCAGGGAAAGGCCTGTTCCCTCCAACAGAAACTGCCAGAGAAGCCAGCTAAAGTGTCCAATGTCTGTACCTCAAGCCCAGGTCACATCCCCAGCACTTCCCTTACCAAGCTGATTCACAGTATCTACATCAGAAAAATGCAGGAGCTCCTGTACCGGGAGTACCCAAACTTTTAACTCCAGTTAAACAAGTGCCTCAAGAGCAGAGCAGGACAGGCAGGCACAGACACGTGCTGCAGCCCCCTGCCCCATTGCTTCTGTCAGGTTAGCCACCTTCTTTTCTCTCCATGTTATTTAGGGCCCTTCCCACTTCTGGAAGCCTTCCAAGCATACCAGCCTCCAGGAAGGTGTCCTATCCTGCCAAACTGCTGCCTAAAGTAAAACTATAGAGTCGGTGCAAGCAGTGTAAGGAGTGCTGAGCTGATCTGTCTTGAAATCTGCAGGATTTGGAGCCCAAATGTGCCACCAGTGCTGCCCTGAACTGAGTAACAGCAAGACTTCAGGTTCCAGTCCCCAAAAGGTTTAGGTTGGAAGGGAGCTTAAAGCTCATCAGGTCCCAACCCCTGCCATGGGCAGGGACACCTTTCATTAGACCAGGTTGCTCAGACCTCCACCCAGCCTGGCCTGGAACCCTCAGTGGGTACATTAAAAACATCTCTGCTCAGCATCAAATGATGCTGCCATGAAAAGACACTTGACTGATCAGTCCTGCCAGTGAGGGAAGGGCAGAGAATTCCAACTGAATTCCCCCTTAATTATGGGTGCAGTACAGCAGCTAACCAGAGCTCAGTACAGCACACTCAATCTCTAGAGGAAAATATCATGGATAGGGAACTTACAGAACTATTACAGTTGGAAAAGACCTCCAAGATCATCAAGTCCAACCTTTGACCAAATCCCACTGAACAATATAGCAAAGAGCCACATCCAGATATTCTTTGAACATTTCTGGGGATGGTGGTCCTACCCCCTCCTGGGCAGCCTGTTCCAATCCTTAACCACTCTTTCCATGAATAAATTCTTCCTGATTCCCAACTTGAACCTCCCTTGGCACAGCCTGAGGCTGTTCCCTTTTGTCCTGTCCCTGTTCCCTGGGAGCAGAGCCTGACCCCCCTCCGGCTGCTCCCTCCTGCCAGGGAGTTGTGCAGAGCCACAAGGTCCCCCCTGAGCCTCCTTTTCTCCAGGCTGAGCTCCTTTCCCAGCTGCTCCTGGTGCTCCAGACCCTCCCCCAGCTCCGCTGTCGTTCTCTGGACACGCTCCAGCCCCTCTTGTCATGAGGGGGCTCAAAACTGACCCCAGGATTTGAGGTGCACCAGCAGTGCCCAGCACAGGGGACGCTCAGGACGACACCCAAAGGAGCCATTCAATCCCAGCATATCCTGGCTTTCCTTTACACTCCCCCCGCTTTGGTCCCGCTGCCGAAGCAAAGCCGTGCTGCACGGAGAGCAGAGCGCAGACACACGGAGGGGCACAGAGGGGACAGGCATGCAGAGGTGTTGGATGGGCTCTCCCTGGACACAAAACCACCAGGAGCAGTGGGAGAGGGAGGCCAAGGCGCCCTCGGTACCTCGACGGCCACACTGTGGTCGGTCATGGAGACGCTGGTGTTGCGGTACCAGCACACGTGCATGGTTGTGTTGGCACGGTGGTGGCTCTGCCTGTCCAAGGAGCTACGGGAGGAGTGAATGTCATCTTCGGACTCCTGTTCTATAGAGACCTCATCAGAGGATCCTGGGGGAGGAGAATTGGGTAGTGGTTTAAGAAAACCGTGCAGTGGAAAAAGCAAGAGAAGCCTGGGTTCCTGAGAAAGGCTCCTTTCTCTTGCCAGGGTCCAGTTTTAAGTACGTCAAGCTGAACTTGGTTATGCAGCTCCTGTGACCTCTCTAAAGCACATCAGTCTGGGTCTCGTTACTCAGTTCTGCCTGGGGCAGCTGGCTCACAGGATCAAAGGATGGTTTGGGTTGGAAGGAACCTTAAAGCTCATCTGGTTCCAACCCCCTGCCATGGGCAGGGACACCTTCCTCTAGAATAAAATCACGGAACGGTTTGAGTCAGTGCTGTGTCAAACAAACAAAAATGACCACACTTCATCTTGAGTCAAGGAACAGGACAGAGGGCTCCAAGAAGAAATGCTCCATGTTTCAGCACCACCAGACAGGCACAGGAATACTGGGCTGGAAAAGCTGACCTTCAGAGGCATCACAATTTGGACAGAAAAATTCACCATATGGTTAAATTGAGAAAATGCTATGTAAAAGGTGACTTAAGGAAACGCTTAAGGACTTAAGTTGTTATGGAATTAACAACTCTGCAATGGGAGCATCTCTGCTGCATTTAAAACTACCTTGAACATCAGTCTAGGAAGACAAGCCTATCTCTTTTAATTAAAACCAAAGCCCAATTAATTCTTTGTTATCATATGAATTACAAAAATATTTCATTTATGTCGTCAAACTCACAAAAGGAAAAGCAGAAAGGACAGGACAACTGCTGCTTTCCAAGGAGGCAGGGAGCACCACTTACTGTTGGAGCGGTTGCACACTGAGTTTTCCAGAAGCATCTCAGATTTCTCTGTAGATTTCTTGGCCATTTCGATTGCCACATTTAGGTCTTCCATCCACTTGCCCATCTCCAGACGGGTACTGCAAAGGAAGAAGTGGGCATGAGCATCCACCAGCCCAGACCTGAAGGCACAGGTCACCACCCAAAACAAGGGACACTGTCCTTCCATTAGATAAATAAAAACAAAATTAGAATTCCTCCAAAGCAGGAGCTGTCCAGAGAGGACACTGACCTCAAACTGCCTCCACCTCTATATTCAAGCCTTGGCTAAACTAACAATGAAACACTTGGACTTTACAGCAAATAAAATGAACAGACAGCAGGCAGGGGTCAGGAGAGGGATTCTGGAGATGAGGGATATGATTTTTTGGAAGGATAAATGGGAGCCCAAAGCACAGCCCATCTTTTAAAGGGCATCTGGGATGTACCTGACACCTCAAGTGAGTAAAACCCAGAGCACAGGAAGAGGAGACTTCCTTCACCCCTCCCAGGATCCACTACAGGGTGAGACCTCCACAGCCCTTTGAGGTGTCTCTGTATCCATGGGGATGCAGCAGTGGAAGGTTTGGCTTTAGCCATAGTGTTTCTTTGTTTTGGTAACCATCTCTTTTTCCTGAAAGTTTTTAATTTAGACTGAAAATTCACACATGGTCTAAGCCCAGCAGCAATTTTTATTTTTGACAGGTAACCTTTGAGCTATTTTTAAGTCATGACAAGGTAAAACTTACATTTATTTTTACAAATATGAGACTCTTTCAAGCACATTATGACTCACAGCTGCTGAGAAATGGTTGATCTTAAAAAACTTGCATTTTCAGGTGTCAGGTTGGAATTTTAAAAAGTACATCTGCATACCAAAGATATTGGCTCCTGTGCCATTACACAGCTGATTGATAGATACACTGTAGTGGTTATTTTTCAAGAACAGGTCATCAAGCACTAAAAAACCCTCTGATTTAAGGTTGATATTTAGTGCTCCCACCCTGCATCGTTGGCATTCCTGATTCCAGCTGCTTTTTATAGCAGACTTGCAGAAAGGCCAAAGCTCCTAAAGCTGATCCTGAGACCAGGTGTAGGAGACATCCTAAGTACAAAAAGGCATCAAACTCACTGCACAGGGATAATTTAGGCTGAAAAGGGATTGCTTTTATTTCCAAGTCAGTCTTTAATTTTTCCTCTCCCCAGCTTCCTCCATGAGATTCTGCAGGAACTCTCCCCTCTTCACACTAATTCACATGTTCTGAATTTTAATTCTTTTGAGTCTCTAAAATATTTGTATGTTTAGATTTTGTCTCCTGAAGTGGTTTGAAGGATGCCACTGGCAATTCCCAAATAAACAAACAAACACAATGGCAACATTATCGCTGCTGTTTGTGTTTTGGGTCAGATGGAAACACACAACCACAGGATGGTTTGGGTGGGAAGGGAACCTTAAAGCTCATCCTACTCCACCCTCTGCCATCAGCAGGACACCTTCTGATGGGTGCTCCAAGCCCTGTCCAACCTGGCCTTGGACACTACCAGGGGTGGGGCAGCCACAGCTTCTCTGGGCACCCTGTGCCAGGGCCTCACCTCCCTCACAGGGAACAATTCCTTCCCAGTATCCCATCTATCCCTGCCCTCTGGCAGTGGGAAGCCATTCCCCCCTGCCCTGTCTCTCCAGGTCCCTGTCCAAAGTCTCTCTCCAGCTTCCTTGTTGGCTCCTTCAGGCCCTGCAAGGCCACACTGAGCTCACCCCAGAGCTTCTCCTCTCCAGGCTGAACAATCCCAGCTCTGGCAGCCTTTCCTCCCAGCAGAGCTGCTCCATCCCTCTGATCCCCCTGGTGCCTCCTCTGGGCTCTCTCCAGCAGCTCCACGTCCTTCCTGTGCTGGGCCCCAGGGCTGGGGCAGCTCTGCAGGTGGGGTCTCACCTGAGCACAGGGGCCCAGGGGCACAATCCCAACCCCTTTCCTGCTGCCCACGCTGGGGATCAGCCCAGGATAAAAACAAAATTCAACAAACTTCAACACTTCCCAGAATTCAACACTGAAAAAGGAGTTGTGAGGCCTGGGCTTATTTTGAAGTCCAGAGGATGCATGAAACACCTCTCTGGCTCTGCACCACTTGAGCAGTAACTTTCTGGAGAAGGAATCCTTCAAAGCCACTGAGGCAACTGAGGAAAACTAGGATTACCTGGCTGCCACTACTATGGTTTTCTGTGCAGAATAGATAGTGAAGCAGTGTGGGACAGACCATTCATTCTCACTCTCCTCCACCTGCAGGAAAAGAAAAGGTTTTTCTCATCAGTGCTCAGTCACCAATAAACACAAAAACTGTCCTGTGCTGGCTGGGACTGGAGTCAAACAGGATTCCAACCCGGTCTCAGAAGTGCAGAACAGCAACTCTTTGATGAATACCACCTACTTTCAAGTCTATTTTGGCTCTCTACAAAAATCTATGGTGTGTTTCTACTGCAGGAACACAACACCACTTCCAACAGCGCAAGGAAAGGAAGGGGTTGGAGCAGATTTGGGTCATTACTCACCGGGGGGTCGAGCACTATCAGCTGCAAATCAAAGACAGAAAGAACAATCCTGTTAGAAAAGGTGTGGGGAGGCAGCAGGATTGGTTATAAGCCAATGCGTGCAGGGGGACAGGATAAATAAATGCCTATTTCCAGATCAGCCTCTCACAGCAGTGTGAAAATGAAAGGACAAGAGGGTGTGCTCCAGCTGTTTGCTACTGTGGAAGGAACATGCTCATCACCTGCAGATAAAGAAAGCTCTGTTTGACACACAGCAAGGTCCAATTGCTGCTGAGACTGGCCTTGGAGCAGTTTGTGGCTTTAGTCCTTGGGCCCTGAAGGAATTCCTCCACCTGCCTTAGGCAATGCCATTTCCTTAACCCTGTGATGCAACATGGAACCACTTACCAACATGCCATGCAGAGAGAGGTGTCCGTGGATTTTGAACTGATTTGTCCCTGTGACCCCTTTGCTTGTGTACAGTAACATATCTGAGAACTGGAAAGGCAGGAAGAGAACAATCAGTGTTCTGAAAGCAGCAGGCAGGGCCAAGGATTCTTTGACATCTCCTTAAAAATCTGTTGTTTAAAGGCCACTGTAGATGCATGAAAAATACCATTTCTGTCTCAGTCAGTTTGGCCAACTACCCTTAAAACCTCTCTTTTGTTTACTTAGAAGAGAGGAAATTAAAATTTAAAATTCTGTTAACACTCTGTGCCATGAAGGAACCAAGTTGACCAGCGAGCAGTGCCACAGTCACACCCTCTTAAAACATTGCTTAGAATGAGTTTTCAGTCCCAGGTGCTGATTTTCAACACAAGCACGTGAAAACACACTTCCCCAAGAACTTTATCTCCAAGACTTTGGGTTTATAAAAGTCAGAAGCAGCACCCACCAGAAAGAACATCCGCTGCTGTAAGCCCTTCTTGGTGAGCTTGTACAAGCAACCTTCCCGGATAAACTCCTGCAGTGGAAAAGAAAAAGTTAGACAATGTTTGATCTTTCCTGACTCAAGGGAATTTTATTTTCATCCCAGAGTACACAGATGTTGATTGGTGCCCAGCAGTGATCACTAACAGATTCCTTAGAGGCCCGATGACACTTTCCCTTCCTTATTTTGTGACATGAATCAGCTCCTTGCTGCAGCCAGCATTTAAATCAGTGAAGGAAGAGAAGGGAAAGGAGGAGAATTCCTGATGCACACCAGCAGTTCACCTAGCACACTTACATCCCACTGCAGTGACTGCCATAGCATCCCCAAAGCACAAGCGATGCTCCTGTACTTATGCCCAGTACATCTATCGAAAACAAAGAAACAAAAAACCAGGCAGGAACTGCACAAACTCCTGGAATACAGAGGCCCTCACACCAGCTTAGCCCAGTGCTGTGGCTCTCCCCATCCCTCCATTCTCTGAGGCTGCACCAGGCAGAGCTGGGAGTGGATTTCCAGTACGACACACCAGTTCCCACTCACACCCCAGTATACCCAGTAGCTGTGCTGGGAACATGAGACTGCAGAGTTTAAGCAGAAGCATTTCTGATCTATTCCTCTGAGTATCACCAAGGTGATGATCCCATCACCCACAGCATTCACTAGGAGACAGTTACATGAAGCCTTTACAGTTGTCCCACAGACCAGGGGGACAGCGATGGCAAATCCACACTTCAAAGGCACTTCCTTGGAAATAAAATCAATAAAGGCTCTAAAAACCAAGCAGAGGCACTTACCCTGCCAGGTGCTGTGAGATTGTCTATCCCAATCAGGTCGTGCTGCAGCTCTGTAAGCTTCTGGAAATTTTCCAGGCGGATGAGGCTGTGCTGCAGCTGTGAGGTCATCTCTGTGACTTCCTTCAGAGCATCTGTGTGGAGAACAGCAGGAATGGGACCAGAGCAGAGCAACCCAGGCCACCCATTTCACCCCTGGAAAACTGAATCTGAAATTTAAATCTGAAATTTATAGCCACTTTTAGAACAGAATAGTTCAGTTGGAAGGGACCTACAGCAATCCCCCAGCCCAAGTGCCAACTTCTTTAAGTGTATTTTAGAGGAGGGTAAATAGAGCAACTTCACAGCATTTCCTATGCTTCTGGAGATCATTGTGTATCTCAGATTTTACTTAAACAAAAAGTATTCACCATGTAGCCAAAAGTAAATTAAAAAAATCAAATCCGACTGTTTCTGCCAAAGATTATTTTGTCATGAATGGAATTTACTACACACTCTTTTGATGCTACAAAACAAGTATTTTTTGGTCACATTTTTACATCTAAATGACAAAGAGTTGGTAAAAAAACCTACTGGTTTTTTTTTTTCCCTGCTAAAAGAGTAGACAAGAAAAGGACTCCTTTTCCAGGTTTGGCTGAAACGTTGGGATGCATCACGAGAAAACCACTTCCTGGAACGCCAGGAAAAAGAAGCACTTACACTGAATTTGTGGATACAACTGAACATAAGTGAACATAAGTAAAAGGGCATCCCTGTCCACGGTGGAAGGGCAATGAGATGAAGTTTAAAGTCCCTTTCAACCCAAACCATTCTGAGATTCTCTAATTCTTGTCGTGCCAGGGCACAGGCAGGATTTGGGCTGGGTGCTCACTCACTGCGGCAGTCGGCGAAGTCTCGGTGCTCTGCCGTGTAGTGCTTGCACAGCCTCCCCAGGATCAGCTTGTAGTGCATCAGTCTCTGGATGGGTTTGAGCAGAAAGGTGTTGAGGGGCAGGTAGCAAACCTTCTGCAGCTCAAACTCCTTATAAACCATCTCCAGCTTCTTGAGGCGTTTGGTTGCTTTCTCCAGTTCCGTCAGGACCTCGTCGTGCTTCTGCAGGTAACTGGTGAACTCCTGTGGGAGGGGTTGGACAAAACTCACTTGGATCAAAGGAAAAGAAGTCTTTCATAATTAAAGGAAGTGGCAGGCAGCTCCCAGTCGAGGTCAAAGGAGGGCATTCTGTATGTGCCTGCTGGGAATACCAAATGCTGGTAGTGGAAATAGCAGTCCCACACTCCTGTGCTCCCATTCAAGCCACTGGTTTTAATTAAATAATTACTCCACTACTACAGCACTAATGTATCTGTCCCACAAAGGCACTCTGCTCCAAATAAAGGTGACTTCATTTCAGAAGAAACTGACTTTACTACAAAATATTCTTTATATTGCAAGAGTATTAAAAAACAATATCAATATTCTGTCTTTAAAATATATGTATATTTTTAAATTATACAACCTTATGACTCAAGGTCTCAAGAGGGGAGCTAAATAAACAATTTTTCTTTGTTTTCTGCTGAACAACCACCAAACACCTTTCCTCAAGGTAAATGTAGGTGGCTAAATAAGCAACAGTGATACAAAGCCTTCCTGCAATTATTTTACTATGTTTTCTTTTTTAATTGTTTCTCAACAATAATTGCTTGCAAGTTACTTCGAGATTGACTAAAACAGAATAGGTTTAGATGGGATATTTGAAAGAAATTCTTCCCTGTGAGGGTGGTGTCAGATACTGGAATCTTCCAGTGCATGGTTTAAATATTGTTATGAAAATTCTGCCTGTTATGGCAAAACTGTACAAAGAAGCTACGAGCACAGAAGGCCATCCCTCCCTCAAGATGCTTGACTGGAACTTTGGACTGTGAGTTAAGATGCCTTGATAAGATAAAAGGAACACAATTGTTCAGTCACCTCAGGTCAAGGGAGAAGTAAACAAAGCTGAGGGAAAGGAATGCGTCCACAAGAGAATCAAACCCAGCAGAAAATCATCCCTGGCTGGGTTTGGGGTAGGGGAGGCCATAGTCCAAGAGGGCAGCTTTGCACAGACTCCCACAGGGAAGGGGAGAGCAGAAGAGTTCTGGGTGTGTGGTGCAGCCTCTGGTCAGAGGCAGTGAACACCCATCCTTCCTTACACAAACTGGATCAGTTGTCAAACCACACACCCCAGGAAGGTCACATCCTGACAAGGGAGATTCATGTGAGAGGCAGCTGAGGGGGTGTCAGAATCCATCAAAGACCCCCCAAAATGCTCCCCAGATTTATTCCTGTGGCTTTGCACCACAGAACTGCACGTGATGCAAAGTGATTCAGCGTGCTGCAAGAGTCAGTGTCAAACTGCCCCAGCTCCAGGGAGGAACCTGGGCATTCCCATCTGGCCTGATATATATGAATCCATTGGACTCCATGTTTTTGGGGGTCTATGTTTTCCCACCACCAAGAAGACCAGCTGGAGACAATCATTGGGACACCAGTGGGATGCACGGAGTGGTGATATTTTTTTAATCTGTCTTTTATCACTCTCTCTCTCTCCCCCCACCTCTTTTCTATTTCTTTCCCTTCCTCCTTATCTCTCTCTCTCTCTCATATTTACTATTAACTAAAGTCGCTACTACTGCCTCTGGTATACGAACCTTAATCCAAGCAGAGGCATTTCTAATAATTTTAAGAACCAGACCATAACAGGTGGTGAGGCCCTGGCACAGGGTGCCCAGAGAAGCTGGGGCTGCCCCAGCCCTGGAAGTGTCCAAGGCCAGGTTGGATGGGGCTGGGAGCACCCTGGGCTAGTGGAAGTTGTCCCTGCCCATGGCAGGGAGTGGGATGAGATGAGCTTTAAGGTCACTTCCAACCCAAACTCTCCTGGGACTCTGTGATTAATGGAAATATTAACCCTGAACTCTGATCCTTGACAAAACAAAACAAAAAAACCTCAATAATGGCAAAATTCCACGACTTTAATCCTGTATGTACCTTCAGAGTGCGCATGTTCCTGAGCATGACGTCTCCAATGCGTTGGTAATCCCCTTTCACGTGAGCGTTGGTTCTGCCTTCCCTGGAACACACACAAGGAGGAAAGAAGAAGGCAACATACATGGGGGATCAAGATATTTCTATTTTCCCCTTCCATCTTCCCCTCTAATTCAGGACATAATTTTTAGCCCCTTGACATTCCTATTTCACAGTTCAGATTGAAAACTTGGTACATTAAACATGGATGCTGCATAAAACAGCAAACACAAAGCCATGCTCAGAAAGCTGAGAAAGGACTAGAAAGGAATTTGTGTGAAAGTCTATCTGAGAGTTTTACATTTCAGACCTCCAAATAAATGTCATAACATGACCCCACCTGATTCTGTCAATTTATTTTTGTTCATACTTTGTTTACACTGACCACCTCCTTTTGAAAAGTAATTATACCATAATATATAACATGTCAGGTCAGGAGCAAATAATACAAAGGTTAAAAGACTAAAACCATGATCTGTGAAATAAACTGCTTTGCAAGAACCCAACTCCCACCTTAATCACAAAACTGTTTCCTAGATTTTCACCTGGAGATTCATTAACTGGAAGGTGTGGAGAAAACAAACACATTATCTTGTGTTCTTCTTTTTTCTAAGGCTTGAGAGACACTATCAGATTGTACCAACAATTGGACTTGACAATCTTAAGGGTGTTTTCCAACCTAAATTATTCTGTGATTCCAAAACCCTCGGTCTGGTGCACAATTCATCCAACTACAGGATATTACATACAAAGCAAAGCTTGAAAAATGGGCTTTGTGCAATGGAGTTAGTAGTTTTTTAATAACTTTAATTTCGTAAATGATTTCTCCTTGCTTCTCTTGGTGTGGAAATACCAATTTTAGTCTGGTTTTGACATAAGGATATAGGAAAAGGTCCCCCCCTCGCTTACCAGAGTGAGAGCCTTTGTTCAATCTCCTTCAGAAAGCCTCGATGGAACTCATAGATGGGGTCTATGTTGGAGAAGAGCAGAGTCATCAGGCCCTCTGGCATGGCATTCTCCTTGATCACAGCACTGCGGAACCACTGCCAGAAAACCAGAAATTCTCATCAATTTCTCTGTTTCAGAAGTTCTTTGTTAGCATGAAAATTTCTGCTCCTGCAGTGATGGGAGAGGAGGAAGTATGCACAGGAAAAGAGCAGGAAGGAAGAAGAAATACTGAGGGAAGACGTAATTTGTGAAAAATGAAAAGATGGGATTTTTTTTCCTTGACAATTATTAGGAAGATGAAGCACATGGCTGGCTCTGGGCACAGGCTTGTTTCTGAATGCAATGATGGGATGGTTGGGGACAGCTGAGTGACAATCACAGTTACCCAGTGGCTGCCCCAGCAGATACAACTGCTCTCATACACCTGGAGCCCTGTGACTCAGCTGAAGACATCTCGTTGCAGGTCACATTCCACACTTTATCTCTTCCAGTTCCCCGCTTTCTGCAGGGACGGGGATATTACAAAAATCCTCTGAGGTACCAGGTATTCCCCCTTCTTTTAGGAGAAGTGCTGGGAAGCCTGTAGGAGGAATTGGAGTGAGATGGTGCTCAATGAGCTTGCAGAGAATACCTCGACTGAGGCCACGCAGTATTAAAGGACTCAAGCTTTTCTTTGATGAAATTAAAACAACAGCTTATAGAAAGGCAACAGTCCCAGTACTCAAACATAGAGTTCATGAACAAAAAAGCTCTTTTAGAAACACAGCTAGAAGTTCATGCTGCCCTCCAAACCGGGACTCACTTGTCAGTTCTACTTGAAAGAAGAAGGAAGAAACTGAAGCAATAAAACAAGAAAAAACTCTTCAAACCCCCATGGGTTCAATGCCCTTTGAAACTGTCATCTGCTCTCAGATCCACAGGCACGAGGCTAAGAGCTTCCCAAGGAAACCCAAGGAGAAGATGGCCAGGTTATGAGCAGAGCTGGCAGCTATCACTGAAACTGAATGCAAAACATTTTTAGGCTGTCCCTGTTCACAAGGGAACAGCCTAAAAGCCTTTTTGTTTCAGACCAAAAGTTTGCCTAAGCCATCAGGATGGCACAGGGTGTAGCTGCTGGAGCAAATGATGGAAGTCCAGAGAAGGTATCTGCTCTCCCACAGAAGGAGATATGGAACAAGGAAGGGGACAGCTACTTGGCTCACAGATTATGCTGCATCACAGGAAGAAATTGCAAGTTTTTCCAACCTAACAATCACAAATCTGTTAAAAAATGGGGGGGGGGAAATAAAGTCAAAGCCACTTACCACTGTAATAACCTCCAGGTCCTTTAGGTAGGTGCGTTCTGTGGCAAGGATCTCCTTGGCTATGAAGTACGCCTTGTCACTGGGGTAGCGCTGAAAGGACACACAGGCACCAGTCAGACTGAAACACAAACCTCTGACTGCAAACCTGACATCCTCTCTCTCCCCTTGCTGTGCAAATGGGGCAGCTGAAAGGACACACAGCCACCAGTAAAGACTGAAACACAAACCTCTGACTGCTACCAGGCATCACCTCAAACCTGACATCCTCCCCTTGCTGTGTGCAAATGGAGCAGCTGAAAGGACACACAGGCACCAGTCAGGACTGAAACACAAACCTCTGACTGCTACCAGACATCACCTCAAACCTGACATTTCCTCCTCCCCTTGCTGTGTGCAAATGGAGCTGTGGAGCAGCTCGTTACTAACAGGACATCTCTTTTTTAGTCTCTGCATTCCCAAATACTGACTTTACTACAAAATATTGTTTATATTGCAAGAGTATTAAAAAATAATGCCAATTATATGTCAGTTGTCACAGAATCACAGACTGTTTAGGTTAGAAGGGACCTTAAAGCTTACCTCATTCCAACCCACTTCCACTACACCTTCCACTACATCAGGGTGCTCCAAGCCCTGTCCAACATGGCCTTGGACACTTCCATTACATGAACTTCCATCTCAAATCAAGGGAGCACTTTACAAAAATATGGAAACATGTATTCCAAAATTCCTAGATTTAAACACTTCTCTAACCAAACACAGCACAACAGATTTGCAAACAGTCCTTTTCCAAAACTATTTATTTCCACTTACAGCTTTTATTCAAGCTTTTACTCCTTTGAAGACCATATTAATTAGTTAAGGAAAAAAGAAAATTAAACTGCAGCAGTTGTTGGCTGCATGATTGCTATTTAAAGAGGAGACAGAATGGATATGGAAGAACAAAGGAATGAAATGGTGGTAAGAGATGTTCTGCAGCTCCACCAACACAAAACCAGAGTTAGCCTGAAAATGCAGATCACTAAAAATAATGTAATATTAAGGAACTAGTCACTCTTCAAGGTAAGGGACTGCTTTGTCTCCTTAGCTCACTATGCTGTGCTGTAGTTCCATGCCAAATGCCACTGAGTTATGCCAAAATTTGATCTCCTCCACCTCTGCCCCTCCTGAGGGAAACACCACTTTGAAAATGCTTTCCTCTGTTTCCTTTTATGTTCTGAGTTCATTAAAAATTCTCTTTATAGAGTCACTTCGAGATGCCTCCTGTGCTGTCAGCACAGCTACTGAGTGTTTCCCAATCCTCCAGCTCAGTGTTGCCCACAGAGGAGACATTCTCCTGGTTGCTCAGTAATCTCTCTACTGAGACCACAGAGAACCCCTGGAGGTGTTTATCCTCAAACAGTTAATTTTGAGACACGGTCCAGTCTCTTTCCAGGTTATTTTATGCTATTTATTGTAGTTCCACACATCAGAAGATCAGACATACTTCTACTCACTCCATAGCCATCCTCTTAACTTCAATGTCCCTGTCTCAGGTGTCAGGCCAAGTCCTACCTAGACCTGGCTTTTTCCCTTGGCCTGTTTACCTGACTGCAATCACACATGCTGTTGAACTTGAGTGGGCATCTTTCTCAAACAGCCTCTTCCCACAGGAAACAACATCATTTTTCTGCCCTCCCTGGAGCCTGAGGTGACACAGTTTTACCATCTCACTTAGCAGCCTCAGCAGTTCCTTGCATGACAGGAGTTTCTGCTATCAGGGGTGTTTTTACACAGCTCTGGGTACATCCCCTTCTGGACTATGTACAGGATCCTATTGCACTTATTTGAAATCATGCAGAGCACGAAGGTGTGTGAAAATGTGGCAGCATGACTTTTACACGGGCAGGCAGTGAGAGGGGAAACTTTTCTAAAAACTAAAATCACACCATGGTCATAACCTGTCACTTCTTACAGCCTGCACAGATCATGTTTTTCACCACCCCTGATGCCTTAGGTTTTAACTTTTCTCTGTTCCCAGCCCTGCAGTGCCCAGTGTAACTCTGCAGTTCCCTGGAGCTCGTTCAGTGCTGTTCTCTCATGCTCACACTGACATAACAAAGCCTCTCCAGCTCGCTCTCCAAGGACACCCAGACCCTCCTGGGCCCAACAACTGCAAACCTTCATCTTGGGGAGAGGGGGGCAAGCTTGGGGAAATTCCATCCTTGCCTGGCTTCTGCTTGGGGAATTGATGCTGATATCAAAGTGGGAAGAACTCGGGAGCTGTCATTGTCCATTTTGGGATGCACTGAGGCAGGAGCCTCTGGAGCCCAGAGTGTGACCTCTGAAGGCCTTTCAAATAAATCCCTCCTTTATTCCTGTCTAGTCTCTGTTTCTAGGTAGCCATTTAAGGCATCACCCCTGAGCATTTCTGCAGGTTTTTGCTTCATTCTCCAGCTGATTGCATGCTAACCTGGGGCACAGGAGATGCTTTTCTTCTCCCAGGCATCTTCTCTTCCTTTCTCCCTCCCCAACACCTCAGCCCTTTCTGTCTATTCTCAGAAGTTCCTGCTCTTTCCAGATTGCTCTCTGGTGGAATTTAGTGTCCTTAACTTGCTTTTTTTCCATCTTGCACCAGTCCTAAGTGCATCCCTTGTGCTGGCAGCAGCTGCTGGGCAGACCCTGCAGCAGAGGAGTGAAAAGGCTGTCACAGTGCACAGGGGCCTTGCCAAACACCTTCACTACTGCTCAGGCTCTGCAAGAGGAAAGAAAATCAGCTTGTGCCTCAAAAAACCAAACACAGGAACTCTCTGAGGTGGCAGTCTCCTTCTAGAGTCCAAAGAAAACGTTTCTACAACCATAGCAGGCATCAAGGCAAATATCCCCACTTGGAAAAACTGGTGTTCCACCATATCATGTACACACAATCCCTGGAAACTTCAACACTCACCAGATGCAGCAACCCCAGCTGGCGGGGAGTGAGGAACTCTACTCTGAACTTGTAATGGCCAAAAAGGTTTAACTTTTCACTTCAAACACCAGGCCTCAGAAGTGTTAAAAACAACTCTGAGTGGGGGAACTCCCCCAAAAAGCCTAGCTTCAATGCCCTTTTCTAAATGAGTTGCTACAAGCAACCTCCATTAGAAAAGGAACAGGGAGAAATCTACCAGTAAGATGGAAGAAAAGCACAGTGATTTAAATAGAAAGAAAAAAATCTCATCTTTCTCAAGCTTTCAGTACAGAACCAGGAGCACCATGGCAGCACAGAGCAGGCAGCACACATTGTGAGGGCTGAAGAGTTTACAGAACATGCCATGATTAAGCAGGTGGAATTACAGCAGTACCACCTTCAAATCAGAGCTCTATCAGAGAGATATTGTAAGATTACTTTTTTCTCATGCAATAAAGCTGTAAAGCTCCTGTGAAATTTAACCAATTTAACACAGGTTTCCTCCTGGGTGTTTCACTTAAAATAATGTCTCTGAATAGACATCAAAGCCTTGGAATGCTCAGGAGTTGATCAAGCTTAAGATGAATACAATAAAGAAAAGTTCCCTTCGAAGGAGTCTGGCTTTTTTAAATTCGTTTCAGCCTGAAGGAGAAGACAAGCTGCCAAAACACCAGACCTTGCAGAATGCAGCAGAAAGGGTTGGGCTTCACATTCAAGTCAGCTGACACAGTCTCTGCTCATTATTTCCAAGCTATAAGGATAAATGAGAGGAGTTATTTTTAAAATAACTATGGAAACTAATAGCAGAGTGATCAGCCAAAGCTATAAACTCCACCTCAAAAAGTCTAAATGAGACAGGGAAGCTGCCAGCTGGGTTGGTTGTCTGCAGCTCAGCTCCCAGTTACTGGTTAAACATTCCTGGCAAGCACTCACACCACATCCACACCATGGGTGTTTCTCAACAGCATCACAGAAGTGCCTGGAGGTGCCTAAGAACACCAAAGAGCAGGGGCCTGTGACCTTCTTGCCTGAGGATCCTGATCCTGACAGAGGTATGACAACCAGAACACTGCATTGGGCAAGCAGAAGAGCAGAAGCAGAGACCACACAAAGTGGTTTCTTCCTCTTTGTGGCTGTATGGAAAACTGTAGATCCCAGTGTGGCCACTGACTCCATAGGGAACTGAGTTTGGACAGTGGAGCCTTCCTTGCACTGTAATGGAAGGTCCTGGATCCTTCTCAAGCACCAAAGAGCCAACAAACCTCTCTGCAAGCAAGGCAAGGAGAGCAGAGAGTCTTCCAGAAAAATGGTCATGGAACTCTGCTGTTGGGTGGACTTCTCTATCCTACTGGAAGTAATGCAGCAAATCCTGAGCTTCATATGGGGGTGAGGAAAACCCCACATCATGTGGGGGAGCCCCTGGTTAAAGCAACCAGTGCTCACTGCTAGGCAGAAAGAAAGCAGCCCAGGCACAGAGCAGTACCTAGACATCAGCACATCTTGAAGACCCAAAGCTGCTCCTGGTTTGAGACTCACTGCACCTGCAAAAGGGGCATTTTTGTCCCCCTTTCTCCAGAAAGTGAGACTCCAGCTCCTGCAAGGCCAGAGCACTGTCCACCTCTCTCTGGACAGAAGAGTCAGCCATGGAGAGGAGAACTTCATCACCACAGCCAGCTCTGCTGACCAAGCCCGTGATGAGAGGATTCACACTGAGCTCAGATCCTCCACAGTTCAAGGGGAACACCTCAGGGCCCCTCTAAAGGTCCTGGTATGGTCAGAAAGCAAGGCCTGGAGGAACAACCTATGGTGAGATGAACCAATGAGACCGTGAGGAGACTGCACGGAAGGAAGGAGCCCAGGAAACACACACCTAATACATTAACAAATAAGGATCTCTGAGGATCATTGGGTTCAGCCCCCCATTCCTTGCAGATCCACCTGAAAATAAACCCTATGACCAGGGGCATCATCCAGGTGTTCCTTGATCTTTGTTAGGCTTGGTGCCGTGGTCACTTCCCTAGGGGAGCTGTCCCAGGGTGCCTCTGGGTGAAGAACCTTTCCCTAATGTCCAACCTGAACTCATTTCCATTCTGGGGTACAAAAAGTGGATTTTGAACACAGTTCCCTGACACACTGCTCCTGCTAAAACAGGGGGAGGTGGTCCCAGTGGCCATGCCAAGAGGACACAAGCAGATGCCAGGAGATCACTGGGGACTCCTGCCACAGCAGCACAACACAACCGACCTGCCTTCAGCACTGGAGTTCCACCACAGCCACCACAGAATAAAACACAATCAGCATTCACCACCCAGCAAGCACAGCTCCTCGCCTGGTACCTTCAGTGCCCAGCTCAGCTCCTACCTCACACCTTCAGTGCCCAGCACAGCTCCTACCTCACACCTTCAGTGCCCAGCTCAGCTCCCATCTCACACTTTCAGTGCCCAGCTCAGCTCCCATCTCACACCTTCAGTGCCCAGCTCAGCTCCCATCTCACACTTTCAGTGCCCAGCTCAGCTCCCATCTCACACCTTCAGTGCCCAGCTCAGCTCCCATCTCACACTTTCAGTGCCCAGCTCAGCTCCCAGCTGGCATCATCACCCCCCAGCTCCATCATGACCTTACCTTTCGTTTCATTTCATCATCCTCTTCTATCCTGGCCCCGCCAGCATCGCTGAGGACAGGGCTCAGCAGAGGGGATGAGCCCTGAGTGACTGCATTCAAATTCACCTGAAACGCTGGGGTCAAGCCTAGGGGACTCTTCAGCACAAGGGAGGAGAGCTGGGGATGGTCCACGGGGAGGCCTGGGTGGGAAGACAACAAGAAAATGGAGTGGAAAAGGAGAGAAAATTATTTCCAAGATAGTGCAAATAAGGTGATTATCCACTGTTACAGCAAACCAGAATTGCAAGCTCATATTATTTTAAAAAAGGTAAAAGAAAAAGAGCAAAAAGGCACAGAAATCCAAAGACTTCAGCATGCATCTCAAAGTAAAGAGAGTGTTCCCTGTAGCCCAGTGTTTACATGGCAGTGCAGTAAGGACAGACACTGCCACAACCTCAGTTGAGGGAAGGATAAATTGCTTATTGTCAAGGAAAAAGTGCTGATGAGTAGCAGCACAGTTCACAACACAGGGTTATACTGCAGGGACAAGAATACAGCTTTTAAATTTTTTGCTTTTCAATATAAGAGTCACTTTTCAACACAGGGAAAAGCTAGGACAAATTATTCCATGACTTGCCACTCCAGAAGACAAAATATGTTAGAAATACATTCAGAAATCAGAGTATCTCCAAAACTGGTCCAAAGGGAAAGGAAAGCCTATTGCTATACAAAGAGGGAGCATGGAAAAAATTTCATTCCTGGCTTTTCTAAGTATGAGAGCAGAATAATCTCGAGGAAAACAATTTTGCAGCACTGAGTATGAACTGGATGGACATAATCCACAGCTAAACTTGTTAGAAGCAACAGGCACCACATTGCTTTTGATTATTAAACGTCTTTTTCAAAAAATTATTATTATTATTATTTTGTGGACCCTTTAGAGATTTCTAACGCATCACAGTGAATTTAAGCCTCCTCTTTTCAGCACGTAGCTTTTCCTCAGGGGTGAAAACAATCAGGTTTTTTGGGCCAAAGGAAGGTGGCAGACACACTACACCCACAGAATTCCTCCTAACCTCACATGCTATTTTTCTGATCTTCCCTGTGATAAACAAATGAGTTTTCTCATCAGATCAGGCAACAAAACAGGTATCAGCACTTAAACATCTACAGCTCAAACACTCTCCCGAGCCTCCCCAGCAGGGTTTGTTGTGTCACAAGTGCTGAACCACCCACCCCAAGACAAACAGGGAAATCAACAGCCAACCCCAAACTGCCAAATCATCATTTCCCAGACTACTTCGAAATCATCACAAAAGGCTTTAAAAAAGCCCGACCCTCACAGATTGTGACTCCTCACACCCTCAGAGGTGCTGCAAGGAGGAGTTGGGAGCTTTCGGTTCCCAGCTGCTCAGGCTTGGAAAGCACCCCCAGGGCGAGGCAGCCCCAGCCTGTAATTCCACATGGACAAACGCAGGAAGCTAAACAGTGCTGCACTCGGTCACCTGGAAGAGATTCAGATCATCCAGGCTTCCGAGTTAACTGTTTGCACACTAGTCCAGCACCAGTTCTGGAGGAGATTTTTGCTTCTCCCTGAGCATTTTGTCCATTCACATTGCTTTTAATATCACCCCAGGAAAGCAACACTGAAAAAAGCATTTGTTTCACCTATCCAAGCACAGGATTCAAGTCTGCTTTTACATGCCAGGATTGCTGAAAAAAAAGCTTCCAAACAAATGAGCTTGCAGGGGTGAGGAGCTTCTTTAAGTTCCTGGAATTTAACATGAAGTAGCAACAAATTCCAGAATCTGTACTTGAATTGCTTCCAGACAGCCTCAAAGCTCGGATACAGTGGGAGCAAATGGGATATAACTTGCTATAAACCACCCTGCTTTTTTAGTCAGGTTGTTCTACCTTTTGTCTCCTCCAACAGAAGACAGACAGTAAATGAATCTCAAACATTGAATCTATAAGCAAGGATCCCTCCCCAAAGCCAGAGTGACTGATGGAAATGAGAGAGGCACATTCACAGAATCACAGAATGCTTTGGGTGGGAAGGGACCTTAAAGACCACCCAGTGCCACCCCTGCCATGGGCAGGGACACCTTCCACAGTTCCAGGTTGCTCCAAGCCTGGCCAGGGACACTGCCAGGGATACTGCCAGGGGTCCAGGGGCAGCCACAGCTTCTCTGGGCCTGTTCCAGGGCCTCACCATCCTCACAAGGAAGAATTCACTCCATCTAAAACTACTCTCCTTCAGCTCAAGGCCATTCCCTCTTGTCCTGTCACTTCCCAATTTGCTTTTTTCCTGGAAGAGGCTATAAGAAGTCACAGAGCAGCTCAGGTGAGCTTTTTGGCTACCATTTGTTTAATTAAATGTTTGATCTAAGCTCAGTGTGATGGTGTGTCTTGGCAGATGGTACTACAAGTGAGGACTGAAATATTCATTCTCATAACCCCAGTCTTCTCCAGCAGAGCAGCACAGGAGGACTCCAGGCAAGCATGTAGGATGGACAGCAATTCCTCATTCTCACGGAGAAGGATGGCAAAGAGAGAAGCCATTTCAATGCTGTTCAATGTAGAAAACTCCTAATTAGGTAGAAACATTGATGTGAAGATCAAAACACGTGAATGATTCCCTCTGACATCAAACCCTGATGCTCCGAGGTCTTCCCTTCCCCACAGGCAGCATCCTCCAGTTATATTAAAAGGGATTATTCTTTCAGAGGGATGCTTTTGTGTTTCAACGTTCTGCATGAAGTGGAAATTTGTTCTCTACAAGTAAGTCACACAAACATCACAAACTGGGCTCTGTAAATGCTGTGAGCACAAGCCAGGCCTCCATGCAATGACGTGGGAATTCAGCTTCATTCTGACTGTCAGACATGGCTGCATTCTGTACACAACAAATTTCTGCCTCCACATCACACACAAATGCACTTAAGGCAACATCCAAAAATGCATCAGCTTGGTGTAATATTCTACATACTCAAAGATCTTTAAGTATACTAATACTTCTTTACTTCTTAGTTACATTATGTAGTTAGAAACACGTATCCTGGAGCAAATAAACCCACAGTTTCATAAAGACCAGCATACACATACTAGAAATAAAAAATAAAAATGAATCAATAAAACATTGCAAAAGCACTGCAGTATACAAGAGCACAGCTACAGAATCTGGTGAGAATGCTGAGAATATCCTCCACAGCTACTGTGTAATATTGGTGATGTGGAAGCAGGCTCTGTTTAATTTTCACTGAGGTAACAAGCAGAATAATAAGATAACAAGCTTTTGGCATCACTTCCCAGTTATTTTTTCAGCAGATATTTCCATTCTTTAATTTAAATTCAGTTCCTACACACAAAGTCAGATTTGAGAGTATATCCTGGCCAAAATAAAATATACAGGTTTTATAAGCTTTATGCTTGGATGTTTAAAATAATTCAAAGACAACTAAAATAGTACCCCAATAACACTGAGCATTATGGGATGGACAACAGCTATGTGAGGGTCAGATGTCAGCAATGGCTCCTTATCAAATGGAGCATCTCTTGCATTTCACAGGAAACATTTAAAGATACAACTTTATTATTATATAATTGCTATTACCACTACTTCAAAAGGGAAGGTTATTTTCAGGCTAAAGCCCTGCAGAGGCTGATGATCCAAGGATGATGGGAGTCTGCTCAGAGCCTCCCTTCTGCCCAACACCCTGCTGAACCCATGACATGCACAGACCAAAAGATTGTTTCCAGAGTGAAAGTACACAGAGTTACTTCTAAAATGAAGTCATTAGCCAGCTGGTGTACCACAGGTAAAATCCTGGATATTTTCCCTGTCTCTCTCATTTCAAAACGTCACAACTAGCAGATTTTCCCTCTGCCAATTCTCCCTTTAAAAAGATGAGAAAGAGTTGGGTGATAAGAGAATCTTAAAAATTATCTAAGAGCCTAAAAAACTTATGCAAGAGACTTTACATTCAAAGATCTCTTTTTTTATCCTCAACCAGGTACAGGCCACACGAAACATTAAAGCACATTTACAGTACTTGGCATGTGCCCCAGCACTGTGTACCTGAGAAGTCACACCTACACGTGGTACTAGCAGAATCCTAAGGCTGGCCCCAATTTTATAGTTACACTCATAAAACAGCTGAAACAATCCCAAACAACCACCCTTCTTTTGCCACCTTTCCAACTTGTTAAAGCCCTGTTTGCAGGGAAGAGGATTCATCTAAATATTGGCCACAGACACCTGAAGGAAAACCTGCCAGCTAGAAAAGATGCAATTGCCTTCATGTGCTATGTTTGCAAAACAGGACAATCTTCCAGTAAAAAAAAGGTATACAGGAGAGACAGCTCAAGGGGCATACCCAGTTTAAAAGAAAAGGTCTCCACAACAAATATAGTTCCTACAAAGAAATCTGAGCTTGTAGTCCCATTTGTATCCCAAGCAAAAATATCTGCACAAACCAGAGATTTGAAACCCACACACCAGTGTTTGCCCACTGTGCTCTATTTTCAAAGTGGTACAGGGGGAAAAGTGTGTGGAGAAAGCTGGGAATAAAGCTATAAGATGCCTTGGTTAGGAGAACAAATATTTATTCTATTTCAAAGATAAGGGTAATGAAAATAAAGCTAAAAAGCCCATGTTGTCATTTATATCAAAGTTTTCCTTGTTTTATTGCATAAACAATTAAAATTATGAATTAGTACAAATCTGTAGGTTCATAATTGGCAATCTGAACAGACACAAAGATACTCAAAACCCCCAACATATAATTCAATAAACATTTACCATATAAAAGATAAAAGTTCAAGAGATCAATTAAAAAATTCCAGCTCTCTTTGTTGGAATGTAATCTTTCCCTGGCAAGAGTAGCACCTATGGAACTGGGGAGTCCCTCTAACCAAGGCACACGTACCCCTGGATGTACCTATAAATGGGAATTTTGTGCTTTGAGCAACTGCAGAACGTTTTGACTTTGGAAAATGTACAGGAACAGCTTCCCACAGACCAGGTTCATGTGGCAAAATTGAAGTTCCAAACCTCCAGCTCACCCACTGGAGTATTCCTACAGGAGCCCATGGGCAGGTAATTAATTAAGCAGATTTTATGATGCGTTTGGAACTGTAAAGTCTCCCAGTCTGCAGACAGAGGATGTATATGTACAGCCATACATATACACACAGCCCTTGTGACAAGTGAGGCGTGAGAGGCACTAAAAGTGACAGGCAATGACAGCTAAAGGACTGTATTGAGACCTGTGATTACACTCATTCAGTACTGAGCAATTATGGCTTAGAACATTTTGCAAAATGACAATAATGGGAATGACTTACCGACAGGTTTGCACCAAAAAAGCACAAAATTATAACAACTTTTATTAGTGTCTTCACAAAATCTTACCCCTACCAAGACTTGCAACTAGACAAAATCTACCACCACCAAAAAAAACCCACCAAAAACAAAAACAAAACAAACAAAAAAAAAAAGCCCAACACCAAACCATAACCAAGCCACCAAAAAAACCCAAAATAAAAATCCCTTAAACAAAATCACCTATGACCACAATACAAATAAGCACAGGGAAAAGGAGATCAATACTTGCTATGATCCAGATTATTCAGCAACTCTGAAATTTACTGGAAATTAAAGTGAAAGTTGAGAGTAGATTGATATATTGCCCTATTCCACCCTAAGATAAAATATGGCAAGTCCTGGGAATATACAGCATGTATTATTTACTAATGAATACTTCAAAATTACAAAGTCTATGCACAATAGATAACACAGGTTAGTAAATTTAACAAAGCTCAACCAGGTGGTGGGTAGGTCAGAGAATATTCCACGACCCATGTTTTGTGCAAATTAAGTTTCCTTAACTGCGTAGGTGATGATCAAAAATGCTCTGATGTAGCACTTTACATTTAATAAATGTGTTTGAGCATCAGAAGGGTTGTAAGTACACACACACAGAAGTACAGGTGGGGATTAAACTGCTCACTCCAAATACCCATTTTGGTTTCTTTCAGTTGCACTGCAACGTTCAGTGGAGCACTGCAGAGGGTTAAGCCCAGCAGCCTGACTCACAGGGAAAAGCCACTAACACTGGCATGCATCCTACAGCTGCATGTGTTTGCTAAAACAGACCAGAGAGACGTGGAAGGATGGAAAACAGTCCTGCTTCACTGTGGAGCCCTGGCACACTCCCTTTGCCGAGGCAGAGCTGCTGGGTGTGCTGTGCTGCTGGGAGAACACATCTGGAAACCCCTGGGGTTCTCCTGCTGGAAAAGCACGGCACTAAAAGTCATGCACTGGCTAGAAATGCTCGTACCTGTGTGCATCCCCAGCTCCCCACGGGGTGGGAGGCACAAAGCAAATTGTGCAAGGATGTGCCTGTGATGCTGTTGTGGTTTTTACCCTTTTTTTTCTTTTATATATTCTATGTATCCTTTACACATATGCTTGTAGCTTCATATTGTAGCTTAATTTCGACATTTTCCTCGGCAGAAAGACAAAAAAAATTCCAGGATCCCCGTGATATCTTGGTTCCTCCTAGAAATCAAGGCTGAAACTGGCTTTCCTAGACATATTTTTGTAAACAGGGCCTGGACCTCATCTTAAGGGGGAGAGAATCTAGAAAGTACTAGTACTGGGAGAATTGCTTCAGCAGGCAGGTTCCTAACTAGGGGCTTCTTGTCAGACATGCTAATTTGCAGAATCTGCAAATTGAAATTGTACAAAAATTGTACAAAAATTGTACCTGCATTATGCGAGGCGAGCATCTTCGGCCTTTTCTACCTGATGAATTTGTGCATCTGAGGATCCTCATATAAAGGAACCCTTTTTACCACCCTAACTGTGTCTGACTCCGATTTTTAGGACCAGAGAGAAAGGCATCACCTGCAGAGGTGAGTGCTGGGGGGACAACCACTCACTGGCCACAGACTCACAAAGCTTACACCTAGGTTTTATCTGCTCTACCACAGCTCCTCAAATGCTGCTTTCTTGCACGTGACTCCACAAAGATCTTGTCAATCTTGTCATTTTTCCTGAGTCATTTCCCCTGTTTTCCCCCAGCAGAGGTCTCTGCCTAGGGTCTGTGAGGCTCTGCCAGCTCACCACTCACCCCTCATGAAAGGAAAACTTGTGTTCCCAGGAAATAAACAGCAATCAGGACCAGGAACTGAGTTTTAGTATCAACAGTGTAACAAGGAAATAAAACAAGCCACAGGGAATAGTGCTGGAAGTTAAGCAGCATCACCAGGAGCTGGGACACACCACACTGCTCTCCAGTTCACCACTCCCCTCACCCCCAAAACTAAATGAAGGGGACAGAGCAGGGAAACACATTCCTTGTCTCACCTTCTCCTGCCACCTCAGGAGACAGCCAGGGGAGAAGAGGACAGCTCCACTGCCCTGAAATAACCCACACATGGTGCTCCAGCTCCCTGAGAAGGTCTGAGCTGCTGCATTCCCTTGTGGGCAGCTGGTTTTGTCTCCATCTCTACTGGAAAGTGAAAAAATATTTATGTCTCTGAAGAAAATTATGAAGAACCTTTGCTCACAGCTTTTTTGCTAGAATAAAAACTCTACTTATGAACCCAATTTTCTGCTCTTCTGTGTCCATCTGGGAAACCTTGAACAAAACAACACAGCTCAGCATGCAAAGATATCTTCAGAAGCCATATGGCTTTGGAAAGCAAGTGAAGCACAGAAGGAAACCATGACAGCTCTGTGCTATCAGTGAGCCAGAGAACAGACAGAACTAACAGGGGCACAGCAGCAGCTCTGAACTCTCATTCTGTATTTAAAACCTTCATCTAAACAGATGCTCCTTCATCTAAACAAAGCTCCCTCACCTCTTCCTCACCTGTGGATCCACACAATGTGCCCTATGATAGAAGATTGAAACCCTAGCCACTACCATTGCTCTGGAAAACAAAAGGGGCACTGCACTAAGAATCTTATTGCTTTCTTTAAAAAGAAAAAAAAAAAATAAAATCCCTGAGAGTTAGAGCTGCCACTAAAAGATCTGCACAGTTGCAAAATACAAGAAGAAAAACATTGAAGATGCCTTTTCAAACTAACTGTGGTGCAAGAAGGCAAATTGGCAAGCCTGAACATTGAAAATACAGGCAGCTTTTTACCAGGATCTTCTGAAAACTAGAATTTAGTTGGATTTATTCCCATCTTAAGCTATTCTAACACATTTAAAGGAATGCTCACGATTGAGGCACAGGACATGAAACACAGATATATGTAATAGCTGAATCCTGATTTTTTTTTTTTAAAGATCCAAGATGTCAACAGCCTTTCTCTACATCTTTCTCTACATGCTTGTCCCTGATGCTTCCACCTGTTACAGAGTTTGCAGACAGAATTCTCTCTTTTTGCTGATTTTCTTTTTCTTCTTTAGGTTACATAATGTAGTTCATCTTGTGAAGAAGTCAGACAAACCACCTAAAAGCATACTTGAAGGCACCAGCTCTCTACACCACTGCAGACCTCCTCCAAGTCCTATTTCCAAATGTCACACCACACACCCACAACATCATCTCCACAGGCCTGAATAAAAGTCCCACAAAGAGCCAGAACATACATTCAACATGGAAGAAATAAAACAGAAGTAACATATAGCAAAAAAAAAAGAGAGCACCTTGTTGTGCATTACTGGAGGCCTGAGCTAATACTTTGTTCTGGATGTGCTTTGTCTTTCTGTGCTGCTGGCAAAGGGAACAGGTTTCTCATGGGACAACACACATTCCACTCAAACACAAGATAAAAGCAAGCACTGTGCAGCAGTTATACCTTGGTTAAACTAAACTGGAAGAAATGGGTGACTAAAGGAGGTTTTACCTCCTCGTGTTCTGCCTCATGTTCAAAAGTATTCCATCAAAGTTTTAGTTATCAGAATTTAGAGAAACAATAGTATTTTCTAAATGTTTGAGTAAGCAATGAAGGTCTTTAATGATATATCAAGACCATAGTTAAACTGTTATCAATAATATTGATCATAAAGTTAGTTTGTAATTAAGCTGCTTATTTTGGAGGCATCAACTTTGTTAGTAATGTGTTCTCTCTGCAAAAGACTGAAAACTGAGCAGAAGGGAACCCCAAAACCAAATGGCTGAAGGAGATGAGGCTTTCCATCACAAGATTTGGGTCAGGTGTTATGGATTTCCCATTCTTGCTTGTGTAGAGTCTAAAAAAAAGCCCTTACAAGATGAAGCTCAGAATTTCACCCCCACACTGCATGGCAGTTGGGAAGGGCATTTCACAACTCTTGTTGTTTTGCCTCAATAAATGTTGCTAAATTAAATGTGATCAGTTAAGCAACAATTCAATCCTCTTTTTGATTACACTGCCAAACCTACAGCTCAAGTCTCACATCAAAGTCACCTGTCTAAAAGAATTTGCAAAAGCCACGAAGCTCTAACTGCTGTCTCTAGTATTTACCTCTTCTAACAACTCAATTTCTCAGAAAAATTACACTATTCTTCTGAACACAGTCCATATTTTAAAGAAAAAGTTAAAGCTAACAGCAGGTTTACCACCAGCTGTCCTCCACAGATACAGGACACTTCTCTGAATTCATTTGCAAGTATTTCTATGCAGAGTGATTAATAACGAGAAAGAAGGGAAATGTGATGGGGATTAAGTGCTTTTATAGTCTCTGTGTATCTCCAAACTGCTGCAAAACATTTGCTGCTGGACTGCTGAAGACATCTGGAAGTCAGTAAATAAGCTTGTCTTCACAAGAAGTTTGGAAACTGCTATTTCCATTTGGTTGTGCACACATTCCCTCTTCCAAACTACCTTCCAAAGGTAGCTATAAGTTATTTATTCTTCAAAGCATACCACAGACGTGTTGCACAGGTTGCTATTTTAAAAATGTCCTTCAGAGATGATTTGAAGATTGTCAGGTTTTTTTTTATTGTGGAAGCAGAAACAAACCCAAAATGAGAATCTTGCTACAGCGCAGGGAAATGGGCAATTTAGTGGATGCAGCTGCTGGTTATCAAGCATGTGCAAAAGTGACTGTTTTATTCAGATGTTGGGGGAACAGCATATTATATGAG
The DNA here is from genome assembly GCA_013396875.1 of Vireo altiloquus. Classification (NCBI taxonomy): domain Eukaryota; kingdom Metazoa; phylum Chordata; class Aves; order Passeriformes; family Vireonidae; genus Vireo; species Vireo altiloquus. The sequence goes on from VZRF01011049.1 coordinate 56,947, forward strand.
ACTCTTGCAGATATGTTCACAGCCGAAGAAATCCTTCAGTAAGTTGTGATGTCTGCACGAGCCACTTGATACTTAAAATTCTCTGAAATCAGTGTTTTTTCCTAAATGCAGCATTTTCCAACATTGTAGCCTATTATAATCCATTACTGATGTAGTGTGATGCACAGAAACACAGCACCAATACTTGGATGCTTTGAGGGATATTGAAGAGGCAGAAGAATTTTTAAAAAAAATTTAAAAATCAACTATGTTATGTGATTTAAAATCCAGCCACTGGATTGACTGATACCACACCCCATTGACTTCCAAACCTGAACAGCATAGAGGGATCCATCACAAAAATCAAGAAATCAATTGATTTGTGATTTCTCTGCCCAGTCTTCCTGCGTGAGATTTTTTAGATTATTCTGAAAGTCAAAGGCACAGCTGTCCCCGGTGGTTTGAGCAAAGGGGTTACTAAAGAAAAGGTTCACATCCAGAGGTGCAGCTGTTTCCGAGTCCCAGGAGTCGGTGTCAGTGCTGCTGGAGTCTTCTGTAGTGGTGGGAGGATAGCTCAGCTGCTCCAGCTGGTCAATAATGTCTGTGAACTGGAAGGCTGAGCTGGACTCGGAGCGCACGGAGTAGGCAGGGAAGTTCAGCATGGAGCTGGCCTCGGAATGGTTGGCAGAGCCGTAGGTGGGCAGGGAGGAGGTGCCGTTCAGGGGCAGGTTGTTGAGGGAGCTGCTCTCCGAGCGGTTGTTGATGAGGGAGCTCGTTTCCGAGGGGCTCAGGAGGCTCTGCATCCTGCTGGCTTGGGCCTTCACCTCAAACAGCTCCGAGGTGTCTGATGGCCTCTCATTGCCGTTGAAATCGCTCCCTTCTTCGAATTCAAACTCCTCTTCCATATTCATATCCACGGCCTCGGTCGAGTACCTGTCAGGGCTCGACTGAGCAGAGATTGTGTTTTGCTGGAGGGCATCTGCAGTTAAACCAGCCGACTCTGAGAGACACTTAGAAAACTCAGAACCCTTTAATTCTAACCCACTGTACACATAGGAAAACGCCTCAGAGCCCCCAGCAAAAAAGGACATTTCTGCTGGGTCATCATCAATAAACTCCTCTGACACCTGTAACTGGGAACTCGTCAGTGTGAAAAGAGGGGCACCTCTGCTGCAGTGCTGCTGCTCTTTTTCAGCAATGAATACACCTGTGGTAAAGTCATCCTCATCATTGTCATTTTTACAACCAGCCACCCTGCTCTCCTTACTACTCCTCTCTACATCTACACCGCAACCACTCTCAACAACAGGACAAGACGGGTTACAGTTTCCTGCAACACTACCAAACCCAACACCTTGGAGCACGGGAGATCCAGGCTGCTGCATCAGCTTCCTCCCCGCTTCTTCCACTGGTGCTGCAGTGGTTTTGTCTGGAATCCTTGTGTACGGTGCTCGGGGATCCGAGGAGGAAGGGCTGGGTTCAGCAAACATGGGCAGGGTAGGAGCAGGACTGGCCAAGGAGTGAACCGAGTGGAAGGGGGCAGCTGTTGAGGCAGGAGACCCTGGAGTTCTCAAGCCCTCAGTGAATGGGACACTCTAAAAGGAAAATAAAAAAGCAGAAATACAACAGATGAAAAGGTTTTTGTAATACATAAAAACAAATGTAACATCCAGTTACACCAGTTACATTCAGATGCAGAAGAAATATATGCTTCACAAAAGCTCACTTTACAGCAAACACTGCACAGAACCTAATCCAGCAGCCCATGTAAAAGGTAATTTTTTTAACTTAATTCTGATAGCTGGATGAGAAATTAAATGCATGTACTTTATAGGTGAACAAGCATCCACACAGAAAAATAACAAAATGACAGTGAAATTCTGTGATGCTTCCTTAACCTCTCCCGTGTAACATAAGAGCATTCGGTGAAATGACTATTTCTTGCTATGTCCTGCAGAAGGCATCTTGAGACTGCCAGAGAGCAGTCACAGAGTACCTGGAGATACACTAATCCTCTGAAATAACAACACACTAGAAAGTCCCACATTTCCTTTTCGGTTCAGTGGAACTTTGAGAAAACACTACTCACTTTACACTCCAGCGGCTACAACTATCAGATCAGTTAACACCAACAAAAAGAACCGTGCAGCCACACAAAGAGCAAACAGTGGAAGCCATTCTGGTGAGTTGACTCCTTCCCTTATCACCTCGTGGCCCTGACCACACCCCCGAGAGCGCTGCAGAACTGACCTGCTTTGGCACGTCTGTGTTGGAGGCGCGAGTGGATGCTCTGACCTTGCTGTGCCTCCTGTGGAACAGAGCAGCTCTTCAGCATCCAAAACATGCATCAGCCTCCTTCCTTCCCCCATCACTTGTTGCCATTCCAGTAGCCAACAGAAACACCTCAAGCTCTATTCTATCGTGCTTTGTTAATAACTAGTTCAAGTTTTAAAAAGTTGAAAGAATTGTAAATTAAATGATGCAAGAGTAAGGAACGTACAAAAATGGAATAAAGCAAGATCCAGATCATTCACAGAATCAGAGAATCATTAAGGTTGGAAAATGCTTCTAAGATCAAGTCCAACTGTTTCCCCAACACCACCCCATGTCCCCAAGCACTTAATCTCCACATTTTTTTAACACCTCCAGGGATAGTGACTCCAACACTTCCCTGGGCAGCCTGCACCATTGCCTGACCACCCTTTCACTGAAGAAATTTTTCCCAATATCCAACCTAAACATCTCATGGCACAACTTGGAGCTGTTTCCTCTTGTCCTGTCACTTGTTACCTGGGAGAAGAGCCTGACCCCCACCTGGCTGGTGGGGATCTCTTGGTACCACTGAAGGAGAACTCAACAACATATTGGGGCTGAATACTGACTGGATACTAAACAGCACATTTTAGTTTAACTCCATCCTTTGTCATTATCGTAAACATCTACAGAGGAATGGCTTTAGAATCAGAATGAGCTCACCTGCAACAACTGTACAAATTTTTACAAATCCAGTCAACCACATAAAATTTGTATGTTAGATTCCAAAAAGTGGTATCCTGCATTACACTCGTGGTTAGATTCATTCTATGTCAGTAATTAAACAGAAAATCAAATTTTCATACAGAAAAGGAGCTCAACTGGAGTCTGAGACATTAAAAATATTTATTAATAGTAGATTAATGCAAACTTTTAAAAATTCCTATTAAACCCCTATAATCTTTTGGATTAGGAGTAGGAGTTTCCCACTCATAGTTTGGATTAGGATTTGGAGGATGAGGAGTTTCCCACATATAGACTGGACAGCTTTAGAGCCAAGTAAGGAAAAAACAATTTTATAATGAAAATTCATATTCTTAATTTATATATTTATATGTTTAGGAAAAAAAAAAAGAGTGTTTAAGGTCAGTTTCAAACTTGCAGATCCCAAGTTCCATTATGTGCTTTGCCACTGGCTGATTGCACAGCTACAGTGGCACACAGACAGCTCCTCACATTATGGAATCTTGAGTATGTGCTGAACTTTCGGACAGCTGAGCCACACATTGCCCACAGACATCAAAATGTGGTACCAAAACTTTCCTAAGCTTCTTATATCATCCCAAAATAATAATTTTTTTACATTTTCGTTGAACTACCTTAAATTTGGTGACTGAGAATGAGCCTGCCTCCAAGCAGCATCAAAACACTGAAATTTAGGCAATTGGGCTGCTGTGAAAGTCTCAGCTGTGTTTTGCCTTACAAAGCTATTTCATCTTACCTTTCATATGGGGTTCTCTTCATCCCACTGTCCTTAATATAATCCACTAGCTGCTTCTGTGTTCGTCCACTGTGAACCCACGGAAGTACAAAGGTTATCAAACACAGGCCAGGAGCATTAGGGATGGAATGACTTTACAATTACTTCTTCCTTTTGATCTCATTTTCTAAGGCTTAATGAGGCTGTTGTGTTTCTCCCTACCTGTATCTGAATGATGACCCTCTGGTGAAGAACACTGCTTTAGCCTTTGGCTTTGGCTGGTCAAAGAGCCTAAAGAATGTGTGATACTCAACACAGATCTTCCAGAAGTTTTTACACTCATCCCTACTTCCCAAAAGAAACTCCAATGTATCTTGATATGGGCCCTGGGGAAAAAAAAAAAACATACAAGTTCAGTAGCACCTAAAATGACATTAAGGAGAAAAGGAAGGCACATATAGGTGCCCACAAAAAAGCTGGACTCCAACAGGATTTTGCTAAGTCACTTCTTGTGTGCCTTAATGGGAGTGATTCTGAACGCAGTTAAAAATTATTTAATAGCTTTCAAAAATGTTTGCTTACCTTGAAACTGTGAAAGTGTTTAAAAAGCACTTGATTTTAGAAACATGTTCAATATAACTCAGCTTTAGAAATTTCAAAGAAATATTTAAGTGAAATAGTAGCTGTTGCAAAATACTAATCCTTTTTTAGAACTTCTGATACTTGTTTCCCTGAAATTTAGACAAAACTGGAAAATACTACATATGTCAGAGTACAGTTATCACATTAAATTTCTGAAGGGTTCTTTGTGAGATACATTGCTGCATGAGCAGACAGCGTGTCCTGTTTCAGGTGTCCTTGATACATGAAATTATATTATGTCCAAAGTCGGTTTTTTCCCTCTATTTTAATATAAATTAACACTGAGTGCAATCTAGTCAACAACTTTGATGACATCTACAACCAAAATCAGCTACTGTAAATCAGCTAAGCATGAAAAATAACCCTTGTGCTATACAGATGTATAGAAAAGATGAAGCAACAGTAATCACACCTTCCTTAAAATTAAGCTACAACAATACAGTTTCAACCACCTGTTCCTACCTGAGGTGTATCAGGTAATTCTCATTTGAATCAAGAAAGTGGATGCAACTTTTTCAAAGTTACTGAGACAGGGTGCACCAAATTCTTGGGTCTAGTAATTTTTTTCTGTCTTACATTTATACATGCATAAGTTCATGTCAAGGATAAGCTGAGATTGAAACACAAAACCTAAAGATCCTAAGTTGTGGGGTGAGAAAGGAAAGATTTACCCTTGAATGATGAAGCCAAGCCTACCCCGCTGAGGCTGTTTTATAAAATCACAAACCCCAGAAACATTCAGAATAAAATGAAGCTAGGGGTTTTTTTTTTTCAACACTGACCAGTCTGTATTACAGTAAAACTTACACAGACCTCTGGGTGGAGCTTAATAAGGAATCTTTTCCTCTTGAAGCTCAGTTTACGGACCTTGGACCAGTTGAAGGTATTGATTTTCGTGTTACCCTGAATTAAAACGAAAACGATTAAATGTTAGCAAAATTTTCAGAAAAGCAGAGCTCCAAATAAAATTCTGTTGTGGGTATATAGGCATGTGTATGTGGACACAATCAGGTGGATTTTTAGTTCTGCTGACAATATTCCTTTAAACACAAGAGAGGCCACTGAGCAGCCTGAGAGGAATTGCAGGATGGCAGTGGCTGATACACATCCAGAAGAAGCTACCCCACAGTAACCAAAGAACAGGTAAGACACAGCTGAGCACCCAAGCAGAGATATTTCAGTAGATCAGCTGCCTCTGTGTTCTGGGGAGAGGAAAACAGGATCACTGCATTCATAAACAGGACTCTGAGCACGAGTTACTTATTTAATACAACAGACATAATAACACAAATTGGCCCAATCACTCCAATCAATCAGCATTCCTATACAATAAGAGCAACAATATCCCAGCAAAAATACACTGGAATATTAAAAGAAGACAAACCAAACCAAAAGTCCAGGATGACAGACCTGTCTCAGAGCTGTTCCAAATGAATTGATGCTTTCTACTGATCACACACCTAACTTCAAACAAAGCCCCCCTACTCTACTGTTGTTTGGTTTTGATGTTTGTCACTCTGCACAAGAAGAACAAGCTGCACCAAGCAGTATTTTGGGGGCTTAAATAACACTCCTTGACCATAGAACACATTAAAATTTCAAGATATCAGAGATACCTGATGTTAAAATGAGAGGCTTAACTCCAATGATGCCTTAGGTTTTAACTTTTATATTTTTCAAATCTGGTACTGCCCAATGTAACTCTTGCAGTTCCCTGGAGCTCGTTCAGTGCTGTTCTCTCATGCTCACACTGACATAACAAAGCCTCTCCAGCTCGCTCTGCAAGGACACCCAGACCCTCCTGGGCCCAACAACTGCAAACCTTCATCTTGGGGAGAGGGGGGCAAGCTTGGGCAAATTCCATCCTTGCCTGGCTTCTGCTTGGGCAATTGATGCTGATATCAAAGTGTGAAGAACTCAGGAGCTGGCATTGTCCATTTTGGGATGCACTGAGGCAGGAGCCTCTGGAGCCCAGAGTGTGACCTCTGAAGGCCTTTCAGATAAATCCCTCCTTTATTTCTGTCAAGTCTCTGTTTCTAGGTAGCCATTTAAGGCATCACCAAGACATGCTAAAGGACAGACAGACACAGTTTGCCAGCCATACCTGGAACACCAGCACGCCCATGTGTGAAACTGCCAGATTGATTTTGGTGCCCTCACGGTCAGAGGCAAGGTGGAATCTGATGCCATACATCTCCAGTTTCCGGGCAATTTCAAGCACTTGAAAGTCAGATTCAGCAGGAGTTTGACCCCTGTAATGAGGAAGAAAAATAAAGTCTTAAGAACAATCTGATTCTGCAATACTGCCAACATGGCTAACACAGTTAAATCTGAACTCTGGCACTAAATGAGAATTTTCTGTCTCATGTGGTTGAGTGGTTTCACTGCAAGTCATGTGTTACACTGAAAGTTCTGTAATGACACAGCTGATGGCCAATGTCAAATGCATCCCAAGACAGATGCTGAAAGAGATGTTAATTAGCTCAGAGCTTTTTCAGTTTAGAAACTATGAAGTTAAATCCAAATTCAATCCACAGTGCTCCTCCTCCTGCTCGCTTGTGTACATATTAGCATTAACTAAGGTAAGAAGTGAGAGCTGGTAGAGTTGCAAAGACAGCAAAACAGAAACAATGCAAATATTGCAACAGAATGACCTGGTCAGGTTTTGGGACCACAAAATTATTACTCTATTACTACCAGGTGCAACACATTCCCCCAGTCTTTGGGTGGATAATTCCCCCCCTGCCAAGGAATCCAGAGAAGGATCTTTAAAATGAAGCCTCATCTGCTGTCAAAATTACCCCAAAAACAGGAGGAAGCTGTACACAAACGGAAGCACAAGGTCCAAAACAGCAACACAGAGGCTGTTCATGACTCTGGCACACACTCGTCACAGTTTCAGCCCTCAGTGACTGCTCCCCAGGTTAGCTGATGTCAAACCACTAACATTTTGCTCTCCTGCATGAAATAAGCCCTTTTTTCCCCTCAATTCCCCCTGTTTTTCTCCATGAGAGGGAGTGTATTATATTGTAGTGCATTTTCAGTGGGTACTCGTACTGACAAGAGCTTTTCCCTATAAAAAAGTCAAAACACTCTCTATAAGTTCATGGGACCTGACGAGAAGTTAAAGATCCTCCATGAACGAGTAAATAGTGCTGTGGAAATGAAGGACTTCTTAGAATCATAAAATCATTAAGGCTGAAAAAGACCTTGAAGATTATCAACTGTTGCTATTGATCATGCCCCAGTTACACTACAAAGCAAAAAAGTCTTTATCACAAACATAAGCATGTGACCCAAGCAGGTCTCTGAACCACAAACATCCTGCAAAAAACCACTACTACACAGTTTTAGGCACAATATGGTCCAGGAGAACCAGGAAAAGCAGGAGAACCTTCTCCTGTGCTAACCCCAAGAAAACCCCACTGCAGACATGCCTCCAGATCTGGGGTCCCCAGCATACATGGACATTCCATAAGATGAAGCAAGACCAGAGAAGTGCACAGAGATGCTCCAAGGAGCCCCTCTGCTCTGGAGCCAGGCTGGGAGAGTTGGGGGTGCTCACCTGAAGGAGGGAAGGCTCTGGGGAGACTTCATGGTGGCCTTTCAGTACTTAACAAGGGCTTATAAAAGAGTGAGAGGGACTTTCTACACAGACAGAAGGTGATAGCATGAGCAGGAATGGTTTTAAACTAACACAGATGAGATTAAGATTACATTAGGAGAAATTCTTCCCTGTGGAGGTGAGACCCTGGCACAGGGTGCCCAGAGAAGCTGTGGCTGCCCCTGGATCCCTGGAAGTGTCCAAGGTCAGGTTGGACAGGGCTTGGAGCATCCTGGTGTTGTGGAAGGTGTCCCTGCACATGGAAAAGGTAGAAGCAAGAAGAGCTTTAAGGTCCCTTCCATCCCAAACCACTGTGGGATTCTATGCAACACCAGCAGCACAGCACCTGCTGGGCAATTCAGAGCAGTGAGGCCACAGCTGGATAAACTGACCCCCTACATCACTGCTGACAATGATTAGAAATAATAAATACCAAATTACTCCCATGTGCAAGTTCACTAGGATAAATGTAATGATACAAGGAAGACACAGGTGCTAAAAAATTATTATTATTCTATTCACAAACAACCAGTGCTGAAACCAGATTAGATTCCTGCACACACAAACTAAGCAAATTTTACAAGCTTTTTTTTCCAGGAAGAGAATGGCCTTCCTTCCATAAATCTGCATTTCATTTTATTAAAACAGATGATAAACTATTTTTAGCATTACCTATTTTTGTGTACTATGCAGTGCCAACCACAACATCAGCACTAAATAAATTCTCCTGCTCCCTTTACTGGCCTTTCTGGTCATACTCCTTAAAAATACTCCCTTCTACCTACCTAGAGTAATGTGTTAGATTAAACAATTGTTTAGTGCCATAGAGATTTTTTTTTAAATATAAATAGAGAATATTGAAATGAATGATTATTACATTTGAATTTCACAGAACGAGGGATGATGACAATATCTATTAACTCCAAGGAGGAACTGTTTCTACAAGGCAAAATACAATTCTGAAACTTATTTCATACGCTATGGTTTTAAAAATAGAAGTTGTTAGAAAAAGCAATGCTTCTTTGATACTAAAACACTCTTTAGTGTAAAACACACACATACACAAAAGTCCCTGAGAAAGTAAGCCTGAATGCACACACGTTTGGCAACAGGATTTCAGCAGTGTTCTGTTGCCTTGTTCATTCTGGAGGGTAAAACAAAAAATCTAAAACACTACAGCAGGAAATCACAAATTTATTTTGCCAGCTGCAGAAGGCAGGGACTCAATGACATTCCTGACTTCACAAGCTCAGTCTGTAATCCACCCTTATCCAAAGGTCAGTGTTATGTGACCATGTAATATAAAGGGAAAAACACAAGAGGAACCAAAACCTGATTTCAAATGGAAACAGAAATGTCAAATTACAAGAGAGAGTGTTGTAGCTGCATTTCTACCAGTTTTACTACTATGTGTACTAGTAATGTCTAAGAGCTTTAACTGGTAAAGCAGATTTCTCTTCCTCTCACTGAAATGAGTAACACTGGAGCAAGTGCTGTTAATATTGGCTTTAAGTGTTGTTTCCATTTCCACCACAGATTCTTTAACTGCGTCAAAAAAGCTGGAGTACCATAGTTCCTATTTATTAAACATATACAAGACAAAAGAGGTAGATCATAAATCCTACTTTTGGCCAGAGCTTCCTGAGTTACACTCTGAGAGCACTGTGTGTAACTCCCACCCACACTAATTCCTGCTATAATTCTTTTGAATACAGCGACATTAAGAATGAAAGCAGGGCTTTGTCTTTTAAAGAGGGTGCTGAGGTTGGGAAGGAGGGTTGGAAGGGAGGGAAGGCAAAAACAAAAAAATGGCAACAAAAACACTGGAGCTCTATAGTACCAAAAATTCCTCATGAACAGTGTGGTGTAACCGGTGCAGAACCACTGACAGTTATTTCATGCACCATTAGATATGATCCAAAGCACAGCAGACCTCAGAAAAAAAAAATTTAAAAATAAGATAGCAGCCAATTTTAAAAGTGTTCCCTCGTACACAACCTGCCTGTTACCCAGCAAAGAAGGCTGAGCCTGGTGTGGAGGAGCCAGGAGCAGAGCCAGGCAGCTCTGACTGTACCACAGATGGGTACAACGAGAGGCAGCTTCAGAAATTGCCCTCAGATGCTGCCTGCAGGCTTAGCTGCACGGCCCAGCCCCAAAACAATCTGCTCTAATTTTGTTCAGCCATTAAGCAGATAAATCTACTTAATCTTCCCCAGGTCAGTGGACGACACACTAATATCAGTGTTTCCAGCAAAAACTGCTGTCAGTGCAAGTGGTGTTAGTGTAGAGGGTCTTTACCACCATCCAGCTACAGAAATATTGGTTGTGATTCAATATTCCAGTGAATTCAAAATAAATGCTGTCGAGTGTTAGGTGGTTTACAGAGCATTCAAATCCAGTGATTAATACAGAACTTTAAAGATGAAGTGTCAGGTTAGAGTTTTTCTAATTTACATACAATTTAAAGAATTTAAATTCATGGGCAAGTAAGCTAACAAGTTGTGAAAGGACGTGAGGGATAATAGTAAATGTAAATATAAATCTATTAAATCTTCTACTTCTTTCCTGATTTATGTATGTACAGACAAAGAAACCACAGACATGTGAACACAGGCAAAATGTGTCATGTTGGATCATGCACTCACCTCGCAGCAAGTATTCTACTACAGACAGGAAGGCAGAAAACATTGTATTTTGAGTGTCTGGGTGCCAGGAATTAACTGCACCAGTACCAATACACCATCTACAAAATATACATCCTCTATTTTTAATAAACTCTAGAAATAAAATAAGTTCATTCAGGCTCTTGCTGAAGCAGTAACTAATGTGCTACACCAAAAATAGAACTCGCTTACCATTACTACATTTGCAAATATAGAAACCATATTCCTACATTTTTGAAAGTAAAAGAAAGTACTTACAAATGTAAAAGAAAAATATATGTTTAACAGAAAATAAGCATTTAATTGCCATCTTTCCAATTCCAATATTCCCCATATACAGGATGGATTGGATACACAGGTTCTGTTTTATTGAAGGTGATGATGTTCCACCACCTCTCATAGCTACAGTGAAGCAATTAAAAAAAAAGAAAAGAAAACTGGGACAGAAAGAAAGTGCTGCAGAAACAATCTGGAGGAGATGAGCCATCCTGTCAGAAATGGGTTTCTCTTCCTGAAATCTCTGTCAGGAGCAATCATCAATGGAAGAATCACAGAATCTCAGGATGGTTTGGGTGGGAAGGGACCTTAAAGGTCATCCAGTCCCACCCCCTGCCTTGAGCAAGGACAACTTCCACTAGACCAGGCTGCTTCAAGCCCTGTCCAACCTGGCCTCAAAAATATTAGTCTGCTAAAGGTAAGTGGGGGAATAATAAGGTAAATTAAAGGAAATTAAAAATTCAAATAAACCAAAAAAGTAAAAATATGTCACACCAGGATAATATGAGAGAGAGGCAATTTTGCCTGTCCAACTGCACTGTGTATCACCAGGAAAAAGCCAAATTCCCAGGTCCCTGCTCCTGCCTACTCCTTGGAACAGAAATGAGGAAAAATGTGTCTATACGGAGAAAACACAGAACCCTCCTCAGCTGCTGAAGATGGGAAAGGCTGCTCAAAACTCCCTGAGTAAGGGAAGAGGGAAGGGATGTGTGTGCTAGTTTGGGCTGGGGTTAATTTCCTTCACAGGAAGGAAATGTGGTGGTACCACTCTGTGATTCCTATTTGAGCTGGACACAGTGTTGATAACCCAGGGGTGTTTGCCTTATTGCCCAGCAAAGCTCACCCACAGCCAAGGCCTTTTCTGCTCCACACACAGCTCCAGCAGGGAGGGGCTGGGAGAGGAACAAGGACTCGAGAGGAGGCACTGCAGGGACAGCTGATCCCAACTGACCCCAAGGATATTCCATCCCATATGGCCTAATGCTCAGCATATAAAGCTGGGAAGAAGGAGGAAGGGAGGACATTTGGAGTGACGTTGTCTGTTTTCCCAAGTCACTGTTAACCCGTTAAGGGATCCTGCTTTCCTGAGGATGGCTGAACACCTGCCTGTCCAAGGGAAGTGAGGAATTAATTCCTGGTTTTGCTTTGCATGCGTGTGTAGCTTTTGCTTCACCAATTTAAACTGCCTGTATCCCAAGCCTTGAATTTTCCCACTTTCACCCTTCCAAATCTCTCCCCCAATGTACCAAGGGGAAGCTATAGCAGCTGCATGGGGCTGAGCTGCAGTTAAACCATGGAAGCCACAACTAATTTTAAGACTGCAGTGCTTGCAAAATGACATCTCTCTAACAAAAATGTTTCCAAAGGTGCAGGAGAAATTTGAAATGCACCTTCAAGGTACCCAGGTATTGCAAACATTCCGTGGTAACCTTCTCTAATTACATGCCTCAGCTGTTAATCTTAACATGGCTTGCACATATACTTCTTAAATACTGCCTTAAACTAAGATTTACAACCATTTTAATAATATGGCTGTATTAAATGTGATGCCTTAGGTTTTAACTTTTATATTTTTCCAATCCTGCAGTGCCCAGTGGAACTCTGCAGGTCCCTGGAGCTCGTTCAGTGCTGTTCTCTCATGCTCACACTGACATAACAAAGCCTCTCCAGCTCGCTCTCCAAGGACACCCAGACCCTCCTGGGCCCAACAACTGCAAACCTTCATCTTGGGGAGAGGGGGGCAAGCTTGGGCAAATTCCATCCTTGCCTGGCTTCTGCTTGGGCAATTGATGCTGATATCAAAGTGGGAAGAACTCGGGAGCTGTCATTGTCCATTTTGGGATGCACTGAGGCAGGAGCCTCTGGAGCCCAGAGTGTGACCTCTGAAGGCCTTTCCAATAAATACCTCCTTTATTCCCTTATTTCTGTCTAGTCTCTGTTTCTAGGTAGCCATTTAAGACATCAAATGCAATTCTCATTAAACTAATTTTGAAAAGTACATTTATGCAGCAAGGAATCTTTACCTATTAACCTTCCTCTGACTCCTTCCTGACAGGCAAAAATACAAACTTTCCTCACTGTAACAAACTATTAGAAGTAACTTGTGGGGAAAAAAAGCTCAAATCTATTCAACAAAACTACCACTACTAACAGAAGACAGTCACAACCCTTCCATCAGGAGAAGCAAACCAGGAAAACTCCCCATGAGCAGAAGCAACTCAACAGAATCCTGGCACATGACTAACACTGGGCTGTTCTGTCCATGCTCTGGGGGTACTTAGATCTAAAAACCCCACATTTCACCTCAATTTTGAGAGCCATCAGCCTACACTGCGTGGTGTTATCAAAACTTTGCATGACCCATTTGTAGCTTCAGACTCCACAGAACCTTGCAGTAGCATCATAATGTCACTATGAGTTCTGTGAAAAGGATGTTTCCCCTTTTAATTTGATTTGAAGTTACTAATTCTTCCAGAACTTTTCTTTAGACAAGAGAAAAATAACGAAATGAATGGTTTCCCTCCTCCAGGTACCTTCTCCCAAGGTGCAGAATCCTAGCATATATTTTAATTTACTTCAAAATTACTTTAAATTACTTAAAAACATTTATTTTGTTTCTTCATCATTTCCACATGCACTGCAAAGGTTCAAAAGCAGAAAAAAGGGAGCACCTGATTTCATGAAGAATCAACAAAGCTGAAATTTCATCATTAGCAATAATTTCAGTACAAGTTGAAATGACTGATCATAAACAGAAAATAGTTAATTACTTTAATTCTCAGGAACTAATTTTCCAATACAACAGGATGTGCCTTTAAATACAGATGCTGCCCTGAAAAACCTTTCTTCTGTCTTAAAATCAGTCAGCAACAATCCATGAGTTTACCCACAGAGAGCCAAAGAAAATCTAAGTTTGGATTAAAAACACACATCCATGCACAATAAAATATGTGTGTGGATTTTCACAATTTATAAAAGAACTTCAAATTGCTAAATCCTAATATGCAAGGTCTCAAAAAATACAGAAAAATAAGTTCCTGCATGTTGGAGCTAATTTTATATTTGTGGCAGTTTCTTTGTCACCAATAACCTTCCCTTATTTCAAAAATACCCAACTGTAAGATAAGGTATCTCATGAATTCTGATGGAAGTGATTTCTTCCCCACTTCCTCCAACCTTCTCCATCTCCCTTGTGCTTAATGTGTAGCAAAGGAAGATGATGCAATTGATATCTTATTATTTAGACAAAAGCAAGAGCTCTGCATATGCTGGCAAAACTGAGCTTAAACTTTGTAGAACGGAAATCTTGTAGAATTCTTTTGCCTAAAGCCATTATTACCTGATAGCTTGCTTTGGCACATTATTAAAGGTACACTGCAAAAATCACTTGAGAAAAACTGCTGCCCAACAACTCCATCCTGACTATGTAACTATTGCTACACAACTCTTCTTGCTCAAATGGTGTTTAATTTACACACTCTTAACATCATCCTATCACTCAGCTGCTCGACCTCCCCCAGGGAAGCCCATCTGCTGCCCCAGGGTTACAGGAGTGGTTTACATTAATCCTCACTTACACATGCTTCCTGTGGAACTCCAGGATCTTTCCTTCAAGTTTTTCCTGGTTTGGCAAATACTGGTTTGTTTTAAGGTGTTCTCGATCTTCCGATTCATCAAAATCCCCTATTTCAGCTACAACAGAGAACAAAACAATGTCAGAGTAAGAAGAAACAATGGAAAAGGATCAATGATAGCAAATACTTGGTAAGGAATTAGAGAGACCACAAGAGCCTTTCATGATTCAAATTTGTGCATGATGTTTTGTATCCAACTTTTTACCAAACTCACATCTATCAAGATGACTTGCTGGGGATTACAGCAGTATTTGAACATTGTCTGGAAAATTTAGGCTTCTTAAGGGTGCAAGATGTGAGACTTGTAGAAGAGCTTGGAGGTGGTCTGAACATGTCTTCTTTACAGATATATCAAACAGCATATTTCAATTTCTTTTTTATTAAATATATGTAAAATAGTAATAGACAAGGCTACTTGGGAAGAAAGCAAATTACATCTGGAATTTTGGTCTCCCCTTCACATATCCATGTCTCTCAGATGCAATGCTGTGAATTTAGGAAGAGATTTACAGAAGAAAAAGGCATTATTGTAAAGTGGAGAAGAGCTTCCATCTGATACAACATGAAACCATCAGAAGTCTTTGGCTTGCAATACAAAAGCACAAGGCAGGCAGAACATATGGCAAATGTATATAAAAATTACAAGCTGGATAAATAATTTTTTAGAAGTCATTTACTTTTTCTGATAATAAAATATGAAGTTGCAATATTAAATTCAAACACAAAAGGTTTTAAAAGATAAAAGTATATATGTTATCTAAAAAACTTCCCAAAAACGAAGCTGTGAAGCTCATATCTGTGGAAGGATGTCAAAAATACAAGCTAATTCAAAACCTAGACAAATACAAGGGCAACCCAACACAGATGCAGAGTCAATGTCTGTGCAGTGATTATGGGATGGATGCAGCAAAGGAAGAGTCTTGCCCTGTGTCTGAGGGATTCCCCATCACATTTGCCATCAGCTACTGTCAGAGAATGGAATGGGCTTGTTCTTAGCAAGAACACAGCAAATTCTGTTTAAAATCAAGCCAGACATGAAGGAAGAAGTAAAAAATACTGAAAGGAGCTTTTGTAAAATAATTTCTGTTGAAAATAAACCTATTCTTTCTCATAGCCCATCCTGCAGGAGAGCAAAATCAAGCTAAGCAATACTTGATGGTGAGATTCGCTCAGCAGCTCCACAGGGCTGGAAAATCACGAGCAGGTTTTAATGGTGTCACTCACTGATGGCACACACACAAGATAGATTTGCTCTTCCAATAAAAGCACCAGAAGTAATACTATTATAACTGCATTATTATATTGTATTGCAGAATTAGCCAACCAATAACTATTTAGCAGTGCATGTGTGAAGAAGCATCAATGATCAGCTTCTGCTTCCAGCCAGCAAAGAGCCACATGTCTTGCAGGTCAGGCTGCAGACCTATGAACACTTCAGCTGCTGCTGCAGCAATTTGGTGTCTGAACTCACTCAAGGTTTCCAACCTCCCTGTCTCAAAGGCCACATTTTAGGTCTTTAAGCACGTACAGACTGAGCCCAGCAGCAGCGTGGAGTGCTTCCAAATAAATTGCTTCCCATTCCAATTTTCAGTCCCAGCAAGGAGGAAAGCTGCTGACAGCCCCACTGCAGAACCTGTTCCAGCATGGCTCTAGCTGTATTTCAGCCCAGTTCCCGTACAGTCATCTCCTCCCAGGCACAGGGAAAGTGAGAAGTGAAGCTGAGGGAGCACAGAGACAGGTGGGAACAGCTGTCTGGAAGATGTGGAGTGCTGGAAACACAGCTTGCAGACAGCAAGGTTTCGTCCTACCCTCCTGAAGCCAAATTTACCTCATACATAAGCACCAGCTGTTCCTCCCCACGCCAGCCCTGATAACCATCGCAGGGTTGAAAAATCAACATATTTACAGTGTGTGGAGAAGGAAATACTGTGAGACAGAGACTTATTTTAGCTACCAAAAGCTTCTACATGCTATTTAATGTGGTCAGCAGGGCCAGCAGTGCCAGCTGGGATACTCACACTGCAGCAGGTGGGAGACCAGCAGAGCAGCTGTGTTGTCACTGCAGGTCAGCCTCTCCTCAGCCAGGTCCCTCTTGATTTGCAATGCAAACAGGTACCTGGGGGAGAGATACAAGGCTGGAGTTACACACACCCTCCTGACACAGGAAAGGACAACAGAACAACTGAGCAGAAGGTTTTATAAAAGTAGCAGCTCCAGATCCTTCTGCTCTCCAAAGAATAACACTACAGCTGGGCTACCAAGGAGTGTAACTCAAACCAAAATAACCTGTGACTAGTCCAGTGCAATTTATCAGCACAAAGACTCACAGGAACAAGGAAGCAGAAAGAAAATCACATTTTAAACATGCTTTGTCTGTGCAGTAACAGCAGCTTACTGTTACAGAAACTTAAAGAACACTTCAAGTGATCTTATCTATTAGAAAAAAAGATGGAAGAACATCACTGATTCCAGTATTTTGTTAGGAAAACTGATAAGCATTTCTGTTAGCACTCAACTAATCTATTGAGCAGTTGTATTTTCCAGAACTATATTAGCACCCTACAAAGACAGTAAGAAGTTCAATTTTCTTTTCTTCTACTGCTAAATTAGTTCAACTAAAATATTTCCCATTCAGTTGTTAAAGAGGAATAATTTCCATTTAACAGTTTGGTAATGCTGTTCCTTTTGCTTAGAAGATACAGCAAGGACTCCAGTAAACAGGCAACAACTCACTACCACAAACCTTCAAACTGACAAACTGATCCTTTTTCTTTACTGAATTACATCCTGAGAGATAGCAATAATATCTTTTTTAAGAAGAATTTATTTTAAAACTTTATTCCTGAAGAAAAAAGATAATAAAAGTTATACATTTTGAATGGTAGAGGTTTTTTAAAATTTTAAAGTACTGTAAATATGTATTAAAGGCTTCTCAAAAAGTATGCTCAGCTTTCTGCATGTCTGATGAGCTCTCTCAGTACACTCACAATAAAGAATACATGATCATTAACAGCATCATTAACTTCAAGATGCTCTAAGTGCAGACCATAAATACTCAATAAATAGGCAAAACACAGTTCCTGCTCTAAAAAGCTGTATTCCTGATGAATTTTCTATATGAAACAACAGTTAACATAAGAAAACTTGGTACAAAGGCAATATTTAGGAAGTATTTCTCCTTACAAGAGACAATCACAATAGTTATCATGCTGGTTTGTTCTTAAATACATCTAAAGGGTAATAAGGAATGTCTCTAAGAGGAATTCCAATTAAAAGTAGTGAAACTGAGAAAAGCACTAAATGAGTTCTTTAAACACTGACATCTGGGTAATGTCCTTGTTAGAGGCACAGCCTTCAGACCAGATCCCCAAGTGATGGCAGGCAGATCAGGCTGCTTAATTGACCATAGATCAATTAGCAATCAGCAAAAATGACCCATGATGAGCAAGGTGAAAAATGTGAACAGTAACATGTTTGCAAGTGCGAGCTTTGGAAGTTCACATCACTTATTAAAATATGTACTGATTATTTTATATTTATTTTTAATAGACACTCTTTATAAGTGTCAGTATTTTCTGTATACTCTGACTCCCTTGACACCATGATGCTGGAAAGCCTAACCCTAAGCAGAGACAGTGCTGTTTTCTGTTTTTGAAAAGTATTTTTTCTGATAACATCTGTTTGACTTCGTTCCCTGATTTGGGGATTTCAGTAAGTGTAATTTTGGCAAGTTTCAGTCCTTTTCAATGGCCCTCATTTCATCCCAATGCATTTGGCTGGAGTCACTCCATTCCTAAATTTTCCTTTTTTTTTTCAATTGCATTTTATTTTATCATATCTCCCTTCCACACTGCTTGTTACACTTTTTCTCTGTTTTCAAGGACTGTGCTGTTTTCTGTTTTGAGAAGTATTTTTTCTGATAACATCCATCTGCCAACACATGAAACTGTAACACTCACTCTAAGTGCTGTTTCACTCATCTTCCATCTCAGCTTTGCTTGGAAGCAGCTGTGCTGCCTTCCTACTTTATTAATTCAGTACATTACACAAGTCCAATAGTTCTAAAAACACTTTACCTAGTATATTCCTCTTGCAGCTGACCTGGATCTGGAGGGAAAAACTTTACAGCCAGACGAAGCATTGTAGTCTTTGGTCCTAGAAGAAAAATTGGTCATTTCACAAAAAAACCCCAATGTTCTTCATAAACACATGCATATTCTGTTTACCAACAGGCAGAGAAACAACACAAAGAAAGTCTAGCCAGGCTTCAAATCCCAGCTAACCACAGCAGGCTGTGGTGTAGATTGTCCATGTCAAGGGAGATAAAGCAGCTGGTTTCCAGAGGAATTTGGATACCACTGACAAGGTGAGTCTGCAGGCTGAATGCTGGAAAAAGAGCTTCATGCAACATGAAAGCTCTAATACCCCAAAGCAACTACTTGGCTGCATCAAAGCCATGAGAGGTGAGCCAGGGAGTGGGTCCCAGAAGGGGAGCAGAAGGGAGACACATCTCACAGGCTCCCAACACCCACCTCCACCACCAGGACTGATGCCAGCAGACTCAGCTGGCTCTCCATGGAGATAAAAGGGTGTTTGCAGTCTGCTCCCAGCCTGCCCAGTAATACCCATTTCCTCCCATGCTTGTACATCTCAACAACGAGCAGAAAACTAATTTCATTGCCAAAATTAAAGAGGTCACTATTGAGAATAGTCCACAATGCTCAGAGTTAACAGTTCCAGCATCAAACTCAGCCTGTGGAACCACAATCCCAGTTTCACCTGGATTTCTGAAGGAATTACTACAGGGTATGACAGACTCTCACCATTCCAGGACTGGGCACCATCATCTTCCCACTGTTTTCCCTGCCTTAAAGCAAATGAGGCCAAGTATTCCACAGGCAGGCAAAGCAGTGGTCAGCCTGTGCTTACAGGAGCCTGCTGAGCATCCACCTGATGTCCACAGGCACAGCTCCCTGGGACACCCCATGCCACTGCTGTTTCAAAATAAACTTAGCCAAATTAAAAATAAATCAAACTTGTTGGAGCACAAGCAGCCTGATTTGATTTATTTTAAGTACCGAGATCTCTTAAAGCCTGACAAAGTCCAGTTTAACCCCATCAGCCCCAAAGTACACTGATTTCTTCTGTCTGGAATACTGATTCCCACAGGCCAGATGTTTCTTCACTCACCCCCTCGTTTGTTAATGAGAGAACAACAAACTTAGCTTTTTGACAAGTAGCTGGAGAACTCACAGACTATCACAGCTGTGACAAGAGCAGTTCCCAGCCCCCAATTCCAGAATTACCAA
The DNA here is from genome assembly GCA_013396875.1 of Vireo altiloquus. Lineage (NCBI taxonomy): Eukaryota > Metazoa > Chordata > Aves > Passeriformes > Vireonidae > Vireo > Vireo altiloquus. The sequence continues at coordinate 76,788 of VZRF01011049.1, forward strand.
AGCTTTGGTGAACAAAAAAAACCCCTAAAATCCACATCCTAATTACAGTGTAGTGTCTAGAAATGAAAGGAGGCTGGAAATAACACCCTGTAATGACACAGAAAGCTCACATTTGGCAGGAACTAAGGATTCTACAGTTCTAGAGACACGCCAAGTGAGGAAAAGAAATAGTTTTAATGATTCCAGTTAAAAGAGCAAAACTTTACATCAAATTTCTGAAAATACTTTGAGCCTCTGGAAGACCTTCACAAGGTTAAGGGCAGTCCCACACATTACTGATGCAAATTAAGTGGAAGTATTAATGTGGGGGAAATTTTGGTAGTGTTTCAAGCATCACTTTTATCAAATGATAATAAATAAAAAAAATTTAAAACATAACACTGCATATTTGCTTCTGTAGCACTACCCTCCTCTTTTTGTTTAGTCAATTTTTGTTTGCCTTTCCTCTATGAATAAGCTCCACTCAAATCAGGAAAATAAACACTTGCCCAGTCTTAACCAAGATGCAGAATTTATTTAAGGAAGCCAAGTTTGAGCAAAAGCAAGAAATAAAAAGGATGTGAGGAAAAATTACCCAGGCAGGAATGGTGAATGCAACACTACATAAAGTGGCAGCACCTCAGAGAAGGTACCCAAATGTCAACCTGAAACTGTGAGCCTGTTAGGAGGCTGGAAATTTGGATCCAAACTCCTTCCCATCTGGAGTGGTTCAGCAGTAAAACTGATTGCATCCATTTGAAACGAATTTTAAAAAACCCCAAATCTCATCACACAAGACAAAGTTCAATGTATGTCACAATAGGTCATTAGCCAAAACTAACTGGGAAAAGAACTTTTGTTTTTGGAGAGGATGTCAAAGACTCAGAAGGCAATCACCAGCAACATCAACCACCAGGTTTGAGCAAGATCACCTTAAAGCCAGTAACATCTGTGCTCCCCTGCTCAGATGCTCCCCTCCCACTAAAAGCTAAAAGGTTAACTTCAAAATCATTAAATTCTACAGAAAAATATCCCCAACCAAACAAAACCCCCACTATACAGAATATAGGACATTTCAAGCAATTTAAAATTGATTTCGGAACATGAACATCTGCCAGACAACTGACTGGTATCTCTTAAAGACTGATATTTTTTAAAAAATAAAATAAATCTCTCAGTTTCACTGGCAACACAACGTGGCTGGTAGACTGCAAAGCAGCCATAAATCTTGGCACATCCCCATGATTTTAGACCATTTTAGAACAATATTTGTATCGTCAGGGAACACTGTCTGTGGTCTGAGGTCAAGTTTCCACAATTTATATAGTACAGGAGAGGAAACAGAAGGAGTAACCAAGCAGCACTGCAGACCTATGATGCACCAGATCTTTTGACTAGGACAGAATTCCTTCTATCCAGGAGCATATAAAAAGAGGGCACTCCCAACATCTTTTTGGCAGTGGAAACAGTGAAAATATTCTGTAGTCTCCTAAGGGAGCCTTATTTCACAGAAGATTTGGCTCTTCTGCTTAAAAACCACTGCTGACAAAAGTCAAAATTGTGACTTTAAAGTTAAAAAATTAGCTAGAATTGATGATTTCATATTATCTGGCAATCAGTTTTAAACAGAAGAGTAACTAAAAGCTACTTCCCAGTACTCATATTCAACACATTTCAATCAGGATTTGGAAAGGAGCAGGAATCCACCACACCCTCCTGATCTTGTTCTTCCACAAAGCCTCCACAATCAGAACCACAAAACAAACAAACAGCTTAACTGTGTTCCACAGGGAAAAAACAAAAATTTGGCTCTGATCTTTCAACATCTGAAGAACCACCAACCAGCATCCTGCGTTCTTCAACTATTTTTGGCCTTTAAAGTGTCTGTCACATTAACACTTTTTAGGTGGTATAAAGATAAGAAAGCATCGCTACTGCAGGATCCTCCTGGCCAGACTGCACAGCCAAGGCAGAGGATCTGACATTGCAGCCACCACCCAGGTGGGAGAACCTCACCTCTGCTCTTCCAGCAGAGCTTCTGCTGAGCACATGGAAAGAGCTGGCATGGGAATCAGCCAAAATGTTCCTTTTTCTTCCCACGGTATGACAAACACAGCTTCCAAAAGCTAACACAGCAAGTGTTGTATTTCACTTCAACACAGCACCAGCTGACCCAACCTAGCCAGATATTGATCAGAGAAAGGACCCTACCCGCAGGAAGTTTCCATTCCACCCACCACACATGCCTATTAAAATGCCAGGTTGGCATGCCCCAGCAGGAACCACTATCACGCCTGCCGTGTGTAATTTGCAGGGAAGCATAACCAGTAAATCAAGTAGTAATTGTGAAAGCAGCCCACATAAAGAAGATGCAAATTAAGGAAAACTTCCTTTTTTAAAACTACTTACTCCGTACTTGTTTAATAACAGGTTTCATAGGTTCCAGCCAAATCTGAAATGGAAGAGAAAAAATCACAAATTTACATTCTTATTGAATATAATATGAAAACATCAAAAGTAAATTCAAATTAAGCAGTAACTGATGAGTAGCATTTCTTCCTCAATGCAGCAATTCCTTTGCTTTACAAAAAAAGTACTTATCTATTTGAATTGCCATTTCTCATGCATCAATAGAAGAGTCACTGATCTGTACTGAAAGCTCAGCTGGACAGAAGAAGAGCCAAGTCAGCAAAAGCAGAGCCCCACTGCCAAGAGGGCAGGAGTCATGCCAGAACCCACAGTCTGACAGGAGCCAGGCTGCAGAACTACTGAAAGTCTGCAGAACATGAAAATGTCCAACTTTTTTTCTGTCACTTTTACCTATTTAAGGGTTTTTACTCAATATTAACTTCCCACCATTTTATCCCTTTTGACAAGCACATTTTAAAAGAAAGACTATTGTTCTACTAAAAGGAGCATCCATAAAGGTAATGCAAAATATTCTGGTAGCTCAGCCTTTAATTTTCCAAACAGAAAATTGTTACAAGACAATTATGTTTGGTCCTTATTAGTTACTGCTCTGTTTCAGAGGCAGCTGAGGATTTTAAGAATCTTATTAGCTGCAGAAACTGTTTAGACACCACGCACAAGGAAAGGAAACTAAACAAGCTTTACTCTATTTCCTCAGCTCAAGAGCAGCATGGATTAGTGCCATTAGCATTCCCTATGCTCTCAGTCATATTTTCCACATGTGAGTCCTAAAACTAAAAAAAGTAATTAAAAAATGTTAAAAAAAACCAAACCAAAACAAAATCAAAAGAAAGTTTGGGGAACATTTTCTAGTTTAGAAGCCACATTGTCCTCTTTGCAAGGTACAGGATAAGTGACTAGGAGGCTTAAAGGTGTCAGCACTGATCTAGATCAATGATTTAAAAAGCTTGAAGGCCTGTGTGCCTGGTGGGGTTTGTGTTGACTAGAAAGATGTTTGTAATGGCTCTTCAGGAAAATTAATTGAAGACTGAATTAACTGAGGATAAATATGAACACTACCAAAATCACACACCGTAATTTGAGTTTATAAACACTCCACAGAGTACACTTTGAGTTCATGTTTCCCCTTTCTGAGTAAAGGAGGATTTTATTTCTGTCCCTGCAAGTGAGAACATCAGCAGCTATTTAACTGCTTTATGTAATTTCTGAGATCTAGCAAGAAGCAGAATCTGATTCCTCCCTTCTGCTTTAATAGCTCTTGTCATTCTGGTGAGTGAAACAGATTTACAAGAATCCAAGAGATAATCCCACAGGAGACTGCAGAAGACTCCAGCAGACTGAGAGATTTTTGTCACCCAAGGAATTGCATTCACCCAAGGTTTTTATTATACCCGATCTGTCAGGGAACTGTACGCACCCAATATGACTGGATATTCTGGAACTCAATTCCAAAGTAGTCTGATTCAATCAAATTCAGATGCTTGTAAACTTCTGTCAATAATGCCTGGCCGTAACATTTTGACTAAGGAAGCAATAAAAAAAAAGTTGCAGTGAGATTAAAAAGAATAAACGAGAATAAGTTTACAGCAAATTCAAAAACAAATGGCATCTTTATAAACTGGAGAAAAATATCACAAAGATTGTTCACATTATTCTTGTCACTGCAACACACAAATATCTAATATACAGGCACGACTCCATATAAAAATCCTTCTCAGAACCAGAGAAACTGAAGTTGGAATGGGCCACTGGAGGTCAGCTACACGCAGTCCCCTGCTCACAGCAGGGTCAGCAGGAGAGCTGAGCACACCAGCTGCAGGCTATTTGCGGCTCCCTCCATAAACCCACACGTTTGTTTGTGCACTTGAGTGGTGTGGCCTGCCTCAGCTGCAGCACATGGAGCCGGAGCTGCCAAATTTCTGCTCCACACAGAGCCCTCACTCCTTCCCACACCAGAACCCCAGGGCCACACGCAGCCTTCGCACAGCGGGAACCCAACCAAACCTCCTCTCACACCACACGTGCTGGGGAATCCTTTCCATGAATCTCTCCCTCAAGAAACTCACTCTCTAACCCTTTCTGACAGTCAAGTTAGGGGCAAAGCCACAAACATCAGCAGAAAGCAGCTACAGCAACACAGGAGTAAACAGGAAACTTCCACAGCACACCCAAACCAGCCACATTGGGGCTGCTGGTTCCATCACCAGGCTTGCTCTCAGCATCTCCCACTGAGTGACTGTAGCAGGAGCCAGGAGAAAAACAGCATTTATGAACCCACTGATGCCTTAGGTTTTAACTTTTATGTTTTTAAAATCCTGCACTGCCCAGTGTAACTCTGAAGTTTCCTGTAGCTCGTTAAGTGCTGCTCTCTATGTTAAGATAGACATAACAAAACCTCTCTAACTTGCTCTCCAAGGACACCCAAAACAAGAACTGCAAACCTTCATCTTGGGGAGAGGGGAGCAAGCTTGGGGAAATTCCATCCTTGCCTGGCTTCTGCTTGGGCAATTGATGCTGATATCAAAGTGGGAAGAACTCGGGATCTGTCATTGTCCATTTTGGGATGCACTGAGACAGGAGCCTCTGGAGCCCAGAGTGTGACCTCTGAAGGCCTTTCCAATAAATCCCTCCTTTATTCCTTTATTCCTGTCTAGTCTCTGTTTCTAGGTAGCCATTTAAGGCATCACCACACATCAGCCCATCTGCATCACCCAGGAAAGAATCCAAAAGGCTGTCGCATCCCAGTGCAGCAACACCCATAACCTAGCAGGGTGCAGCAGGAGGTTGCATGGCCACCGAGGTACACCTTGGAGCATGGAAGCAGTCCCAGAGCTGTGCTGACAGGATGTGGCAGCATTCTGGTTGGCTGGGTTAACCAGCAGAACACACTGAGGTTTTGCTCATTTGGAAAAGAGCAGTGATGGAAGACTCTGTGACTTTCCCACCAAAGCAGGCACAGAGTTCTGTAATGACTCTAAACACACGGAATAGTACCTCCTTTAAAAGTATTAAGCATTATAATAAATTATCACAGAAATCCAGAATGCTTTGGGTGGGAAGGGATCTTAAAGTTCATCCTGTTCCACCCTCCTGCTATGGGTAGGGACAACTTCCACTAGCCCAGGGTGCTCCAAGCCCCATCCAACCTGGACACGCAACCTGGCTGGAGCAGCCATAGCTTCTCTGGGCAACCTGTGCCAGGGCCTCCCCACCCTCCCAGGGAAGATTTCTTCCCAACATTTAATCTAAATCTACCCTTCTTCATTTTAAAGCCAAATTAGTGTTAGAATTAGAATAATTTAATACAATGCAAATTGAAATATCTGAGAGGCAGAATGTGCTATTTTAGGCTTAAAAGGTGAAAAATAAGGTGAACATTGGGGAAATACTTTCACAGTACTGAGGTTCATAAAAATTCAGAAATAATTGCCTCTTACAGGAAAAAGATGTAAACTGCCAACGTTTTTAGAATCACGCAAATGCTTCTATAACACTTCAAAAAACCCCAGCATTTCATAGAGAAAAAGTCTGGCAGCCATGCAGTGCTGCAAATCTGAAATATCTTTGGTATCTGCAGTGGTGTGAGCGAAGCTGCCTGAATCCAACACTGTAACCTCAGAGAAAAGCACAGAAGGAGGACAGAGAACGACACAAGATGGGCTTGCCCCTCTCTCTCAGGCTTTCACCAGCCTGAAAGAGCCACCACAGCTTCAATCAGGTGAATTCATCTGGAACAAACACAAGTGATTCAAAAGGTTTCTTGGTATCACACTGGCTCAGGCTGCTACTGCTGAGAGCCCCAAATAAAGCTGCAAGTGAGGAGAAATGATGCAGCTCTCAGTGACTGCAGAGGGTACAGAGATGCCAGGCTGAGGGCTGACTTGGTACATGAGCAGGAGTACTCATCTCTTTTTCTGAACAAGTTTGGTCACGTCTAAAAAGGAATTTTCTTGGTAAGAATACAGCTGAAGTTTTTTACCCAAAATCTGTGCTTGCACAAGACTCTGTGGGTATGGGGTTTGGTTTTTAAATGGTGACAATGAAATAAGGAATGATACAGTTAATGGGAAGCTACATCTCTAGTAAATTACATTCTTCCTCTGCTGTCTCCTGCACATTTCCCAGCCAGGTGACAGACTCTGCCACAGGAGACACATACACCTGGTGAATTGCATTTTGTAAATTAAGTTTTTTTAATTCCAATTGAAACACATTCCTTGCTATGGACTTGTGCATAAATCTTCAAACAGTAACAGAAAATATCCTCAAATAAAGTAGGACCCATTTTTTAAGGTACATATACATATATCTGTTATTGTACAGTTCTTTCTCCCAGGCCCCACAGATGCAAGAAGGGAACACTTTTCAGCCAGCAATGTTTGTGGGGAGGCAGCAATACCCTGACCAAGCTCATGTGCAGAATGTGGAACATGCCACTTGCCTTTTTGTGCACAGACCTACAAACCTTTAGAAGCTTCTGAACAGGAGGTGTCCTGTGACCCAGATCTCTGATTCCTCATTCATGAAATAAAAAGCAATTCTGGTTCCAGCCACCTTGTGTTAGAACTGATACACTTGGATTAACTCATGAAAGAAGCCTGCTAACAATCAGACAAGTTTTACAGCCAAAATGTGTGCTGTACTGATCAAGGAATCTGTGTGCATGGCTAGTTCCATACAGGCATTAAAATTATCCCAACTGGATTCCAATACACAGATTTCTTCCATTTAAACTGAGTCACATCTCTGGGCTCCATCAAGTTCCGTGCCTGAAGGGAATCTGGCTGCCTCCATCTCTCCCAAGAAAAGAGCCTGTATGGCACAGATCCCTGGCACTCCTCTCCTTCCACTGTCAAGAGAAACCTGTCTCCTTCAAGACAAACTGGAGATGAAGAAATTAAGATGGTTGGAGCTGGAAACACTTGCCAACTGATTAAATTGTAAAGGTGTCATCCAAATGTTAAAAGTGTAAAATAATTTTGCTTGGGCTACCAACTATAATTTTGGGTGTCATTTACAGTGACAACCTAAGAAAAACCCCAGTTTAAGCTCAGTATAGTTTTGCATCCCTCAAAGGATAAATGTCACATTTTGAAAGGACAGCATTAATTTTATTTTAAAATAAAAATGGGGTTCAAAAGCTTGAGACAGAACACAGCCTTTTATTATTATGCCTCAAATTCTTTGGGAAAACTCCTCTTAGAACTATTTAGTTCCTCAAGTTGTTTATTACATTTATAACCATCCTTTCTAAAGAGCTGAACATTTTGAAGTAGACAGAAATGAAAGTGACATAGTGGGCAGCTCCATGTCATTGTTTAATTTGCATAAAAGCAGCACAAAGCAAAATACTTGAAGTAATTCCTTAATTACTGTAATTTTGACATCAGGGCAAGTAGCTGCATGAATGTGTTTCATAAAGGTCCTGCTTTCAGTACAAATTCACAATATGGTATAGTTTCCATTCCAAACTCCTCAATTACTCTTTCTTTTCTGCCAAGACAATGACTACTGATATTACTGAATTATTTCACAAAAAAAAAAGAAGAAAAAACAGGGTAAAAAACCTAAACAGGCAGCTAACAACAGCTTTCCTCAGCAACCTTGCTCTACTGTAGCTAATTTTAACAAGTCATCATCAGAAGACTGTTCAATAGAACAGATTTATTTCAAATTGATTTCTGGAGTGACATCAAGTTTGAAAAGTTCCCTCAGAGCTGTGCAAGTGTCAGCAGGGTCCCCTGAAAGGCACAAAGAGCCCTGTGTGGCAAGAGAAGCTACACCTTCAGACCTCTCTCAGTGTTCAGAAAGCATCAAACAGGAACAAGCATTCCCAGCTGAAGTTTTTTGCCTCATGGAGGTATCTGTATTTTTTATTTTGTCAGAAAAATAAACATAATTAATGTTAGGAGTGCTTAGGACAGAGGAGTAAAATATAAATAATTTTTTTTAAGTCATAACAACCATTATTTTTGTTTTATAGAACCATGTAATCACAGAATGGTTTGGGTGGGAAGGGACCTTAAAGTTCATCTCATTCCACCCCCTGCCATGGGCAGGGACACCTTCTACTAGCCCAGGGTGCTCCAAGCTCTGTCCAACCTGGCCTTGGACACTTCCAGGGATAGGGCAGCCACAGCTGCTCTCAAAAACACATTCCAGGGCCTCACCTCCCTCACAGGGAACAATTCTTTCCCAGTATCCCATCTAACCCTGCCCTCTGGCAGTGGGAAGCCATTCCCCCTTCTCCTGTCACTCCAGATCCTGGTCCAAAGTCCCTCTCCAGCTCTCCTGAGCCCCTTTATGCCCTGGAATGTGCTGTGATGTCTCCCTGGAGCTTTCTCTTCTCCAGGTGAGCACCCCCAGCTCTCCCAGCCTGGCTCCAGAGCAGAGGTGCTCCAGCCCTTGGAGCATCTCCATGGCCTCCTCCAGACTCGCTCCAGCACATCCATGTCTTCCTGATGGGGTCTCAGCAGAGCAGAGGGGAGAATGGAGCCAAGTGTTATTTGTTATTTTCTCAAATATCACTACATGGTAGATCTCCCCTCTGCCCTAACATCTGAGCTGAGGAGGAGAGAAAAACAAACTCATAGCCTAGGATTTTCAGTAGACCAAAGCTCAATATCATCAAAATCGATTCTTCCTCTCTAACTCCCAAACTTGTCTTCCAGAACATCTTAACTTTCTGCTTCCACATATTTTAATTTAAAAACCAAAACCCCCAGTATTTTCATAAGGAGTATTTTCATCTTCCAAAACTGGCAAGCTGCCCTTGCTCCAACTTTCCAAAAAAGAAATCCACTTTTGGCAGCAGATAAACTGGAAAGGAAAAATCCGTCCAAAAGTCGAGAGTTTGGAAAAAACAGAGTTACAAAGCTGAGGTATAGAATGGAAACTCTCATGCAGCCAGAACCAGGGGAGCCACTGGACCTTAGCACCAACAAACACCTTGGATTTTTGTGTTACAGAAATTTGCAACTGTCAGGAGACCAAACCCTCTAGTTAATAGTGGATGTGCATGAGAGGCACAAGTTTAGATTTGTCATCATCATTGACAAGCAGCCAACCCAGAGGCAACATAGAACACCCTGTGAATGGCCAAAGCAAACCAAATTGATTTAAATAAAGGTCCCTTCAACAGTCTTGAATTCAGTTATTGGCTTTTCTTCTTTGGGGCACTTTAGAGGTCTTCCTAATGAAAGAGTGATTTTTCATTTTTTGGCAAATTAAAAAAAAATAGACAATTTGCAACTAAACATAGACTTGTTATTTCCTTTCTTAATCAGAAATATGCAAACATTTTGGTGAGTTTATAGCTCTGTTTATCTCTAACCCTTCTGTAATCTGTTAGATCTCTATCCAAACGAAGTGTGAGACAGAAAAAACACCCTCAAAACTCCCTGTTAAGAACCATCATTAATGCCACATATAAACAAAAGTGCATTTCTGAACACAGGGTGGACATTAGAATCTTTATTAGAAAGAAGGAAATAATCTAAGATGGCAAGGAATGCCAGTCATTAGCTTTGTGCTTTCATGGCTGAAACAAGATGACCTTACAGCTCCATATCTAGCATTCAATCTGCAGCCTGGAAAAGCAAGAAACAACTGCCTTCCTTTTCAGTACTTGATTAGTTTCCTCAATTTTGATTAGAACTAGTAACTCCAATGAAAATACTCCCTGCTCCCCCACAAAAACAAGCACCAGGTAACAACTCTGTCAAGCAGTGTTTCCATGTGCTGAGCCAAATTGCTCAAATATTATTCTACAGCGATCATCTGAACATTTAACTTCAGGCATCAATTCTTTCAATTTTTTTTTTAACTCTTTGTCAAGAAAATGGTATTTTAAATACATTTATTTTATTCACTTTTCCAATACTAACAGGTCCCAGCTACAGATTACTTTATCAAGACCACATGAAGAATAGTCAGCAAAGCATTTAGCAGCTTCCAGAGCTAAATGGGATGTCCAGATGGAGACATGACTCTCACACAAGGTCCTGACGACTTGCAGTCCCTCCTGCCACTAAGTGAGGATGCCAATCCTCAATTCCTCCAGAATTCCTCAACTCTTCTGGAATTGGGTGAAGACCTACAGGAGCCGACCTAGCACACATGTGAGTTTTGTGAAAGTTCATCCAACTTTCTGCCCTAGTTGCTGGTATGAATTTATTTTTTTAAAACTTTGTTTTTCCACCCTAGAGAGCACAGTTTGGCTACCAGGTTTCCCTCTTGCAAGAGCAGCCTTCCGATGTGGCTTCATTATCACAAAATGAGACAGTGTGCACTTGCATCTTGAAAGTTCTTTATCAAAAAGAAGTTAGTATATTACAGAAAGAAGAATTATTATGTTACAGTATTTCCACACAGAACTGAAATACCATTTACTCAAACATGGAAGCTGCAAACCCAAATAAAAATCTCAGAGCTATTTTAAGTTCCATTACTACACTCCATATTGGGCATAATTTTTTTTTTAGGGGAAAAAAAATAATTCTAAGACTCTCTCCCTGTGATTTTTTTTTTTGTCCTAAGATTTCAGTGGTTGGTTTTGATGTGGGTTTGCCAGGGTTTTTTAAAGCAGAATCCATAGCCAGACAAATTATTCTAGAAATGGAAGCCTCTGGCTCATTTAATTAAGGCTAGCTTTAAAATGATGATCATTTAAAGGATCATTTAAGGCACTGTCAAAGCACAAAAGCACATCACTGCCAAATGAACCAGCTCTACCCAACAAACAAGCTTTTCCAGAGTGGCTAGACTTGCTGGATGCCTGAAAGTAGGAAAACAACAATTGGTTGAAATGGGAAAAGATTCCCAAAAGGGAGGGAATTATGTGAATGAGATTGGAAAATACATACTTAGGTAGAGAGCGTGTAGAGACAAAAACTGCCCCTAAGTTTTAGAAACGGTGCTGAGCTGAAGCACCTGGACTGCTTGGGATAAAGCATGTGGTGCTCAGAGGAAAAGCAGGTGGTGACATGGCTGAGGGCACTCGGCCAACATCCAGTGTCCAAGGGTGGACAGCAGCGTGGAGGAGCCACAGGCAGGGCATCAAGCAGAAATTCAGAAATTCTCGCTTGTTTTCCTTACCCAGAGAGGTAAATAGAGACATGAACCTCCACACCTCTACTTCATGCACTGCTGTAGGCTACTTGGGGAAGAAGGAAATAAATTCACACCGTGGGCCACATCCTTGGAGAGAGTTTCACAGGTACTGCTGGATGATTTGGCACCAGAGTTCCTGCTTGCTAATAATTGAACATCCAGGTGACAAGAGTGATGGTATCACAGAGAGGAGCTGCTTTGGGGTAGCTGATCCCAAATTCAGGTTCATACCAGGAAGTCGAAGCACCTACTTTGTTCACACAAGCTAATAAAGAGAAGGAACTAGAGGTCAGGAGACTGATCTCAATTTTTCCCCCTTGAACTTTGTTACAAGCCCTGACACACTTGCACAAACCCCTGAACCTTTTTACACCCCTTCCCTTGGACAGGTCTGGCCTCTCCACATACTCAGACTGTCAGTGCTTCTGGGACCTTGCACAGCTTCATTTCGTAGGTGGGTATATGCATATAAATAAAACTGTATTTTTAAATTGTTTTTAACACAGAGAATACTTTGTTTTCCTCTGTTCATAAAAACACCCTCCTCATTAAAATGATAAGTCTTTCTCCATTAATTATGCTTTGCCTCAAAACCATCATCCATGTGCACATTCACCAGATTTAATCTGGGCTTTCATAGAATTCCAGAATGGGTTGGATTCAAAGGGACCTTAAAGACCACCCTGTCTCACCCCTGCCATGGCCAGGGACACCTCCCACTATCCCAGGTTGCTCCAAGCCCTGTCCAACCTGGCCTTGGGCACTTCCAGGGATCCAGGGGTAGCCACAGCTTCTCTGGGCACCCTGTGCCAGGCCTCAGCACCCTCACAGGGAACAATTCCTTCCCAGTATCCCATCTAACCCTTTCCTCTGGCAGTGAGAAGCCATTCCCCCTTGTCCCAGCACTCCAGAACCTTGTCCAACATCCCTTTCTAGCTTTCTCAGAACCCCTTCAGGTGGTAATAGACCACAATAAGGTCTCCCCAGAGATTTTCAGTCTCCAGGTTGCACAATCCCAATTCTCCCAGCTTTCTCTCCTAGGAGAGGTGGTGTTACAGCCCCCAGGTACTGTACTTCCCCTGCAAGGTGTTAGGCTACTCCAGGCTGACACACTGCTTTGAGGAAATCTGCCCAAAGGAAATGGTTTCAAACATCAAGAGGACAGTGATAACAGACAAAAGACAAATAACAATCAGGTATTTTTACCAAAAAGGCCAAAAATCCCTTTTTTTCTGTACAAAACTGAAATTGTACCAGCTGTCCTAACATCACTCCACTGTACTTTGAGCAGAGGTTTGATAACATGGTGATGGGTTAATAAATACCTGCAGGCCAGATTAGATAAGGCCAAGTTTTTCTCACTTCCCCCTCGCCAGCAGGAGTCTTCCCTACACCACTGACTTTGGGCTATCTGCCTGAGAAGTGGACTGAGGGCACAGCAACACTTTTCCTTCCTGATTTCAGTTGAAGACATGTCAGCTCAAAGAGTCTCTACAAAGCTTTTTTTAATTTTTTTTTCTCTTTTCTAATTCTTGCTTTTATTAATGAATGACTGCTCTGTCAGAGAGAGGGGCCTGCGCCCCTCCCATATCCAACACTCCAGCCTTGAACAGTAAATCTCTCACATTAGGCATTGCCACCATAGCACAGCTCTTTAAATATTCAATGTATAACAGTCTCTCTCACACCCAAGCAGGCAATGCTGCCCTTTCCAGACGTGAATTTGGTTGCAAGGAGAAAGGGCTGACACACACAAGGTGTGCTTTTGCAACCTTGTTTAGCTAAATGCACATCCCCAAGTCTGTGCTGCTCTGAGCCCTCAGAGTACCATGCCACTCCATCCTTGCTCAACTCCAAGTCCCTTTCTTCAGTAGGCACAAACCTAAAATTCCTCTGATCTGCCTCTCAGCACACTGAATTTCTGTAGCTGTCTTTAGCTGCACGTGGGTTGATTCTTGGTTTGGTTTTTTTTTCCCTTTCAGGCTCCGTATATTCTACAGAATTATCCACCTGTGGGCTCAACCTTGAACGTCACCCATACCCAGAAAAGGTTTAAAATTCCAGCAGACTTCTGATTTTTTGGGTTTTTTTGTGGAATACAGCATTTCCTGCAGCCATTTTGGTTGAATGGCATAAGACTGATTTCAGCTGACTTCCACAGTCCTGTGTCACTAGATTATCAAAACAGAAATGAACACCTGCCTAGCCATACAAACTGTTATGAATTCAATGAACTACATTAATATTTCAAGGACTGTGGTAACACTTGATCACCATTTTCTTAAATGTTTCTCTGTTTTAAGACATGTACACATAATCAACTTTCTACAGGGAAATTCAGAATATTCAGATATTTTTTCTTTACTGCAGTATAACTCAATTTTCTTTACATATAATACGACACCTAATGTCAAGAGAACCGTAAAATAATAAATTTGGCTTATACAATTTAAGTTCAGATTTTTCCTTAAAAAAGCCCAAAACCAAAAATCATTTGAAGGAACAAAACACACACTCTAAATGTCTGTCAATAAAATGGCTGTGGTTTCACCTTCCTCCACCCAATACCACATTCCTACATAGCATCAAAAAAGTCAAGCTTCCAAACACAAAATAACAGGCCTAAAAAATATATAGTGGAATCAAACGGTACACAAAATGCAAAGCTTTAGTTACCTTCTCTTTAAACCCTATAATAATTGCAAATTTAAAATAGTGAATTACTAACTTTCTCTTCTGAGGTCAGATAAAAATAAGTCCTAAGGCAGCTTATTTGCCATATTTAGGAGACTCAAAACGAAGCAATGACAAACATCTGGCTATGATTCTTTCTGGAATTTTGACTATTTCTTCCTGGCTAGGGAAGAAAAACACTGAGCTGACCAACAGCACCTCGATTCCTCCAGCACAGCACTTAATAGGATTCAGCAGCAGACTATCCCTTGACTCCTCACATATTTAACCTGTTAATACTTTCACAGCACAGAGGGGAAAAGCCTTCCTGAAAGGAAGGTCTGAGCAGGCGCAGGCAGAGCAGGGCAGAGGCCAAGGGCAGCCAGGACTGGGCTGCCTGTCCCACCTGCACTGTGCCCACAGCTCCTCACAGCACTCAGCAAGAGCTTTTCTGTGCCCACAGCATTATCCCAGTTAACAAACATACACATATTTCTTACCTAAAATGGCTCAATTACCTAAAATGATGCATCATTTCTGCATCATCCCCACGGAAGTTCCTGGGGCCACTAACGCTACCAAAGCTCTGCTTCTGAGAGCAGCATTTTGCTGTGTGCACGAGTGGGAAACACCCTCTGAACCATGGGAAGCATCCTGCAGCCAGATTGCTTCCCCTGCCATCCCAAAAACCTCCTGCAGCCCCAGCCCAGCTCCTGATTTCAGGGCCTGGTTGAAAACAATGGGCATCCAAGGGGAAGCCACTTTCATGGCATCTTTTCAATCACAGATAACTGCAAACTGCACAGAAACCAGAATAACCACAGTTACTCTATTTGATTATAAACATAAGGATGGAGAGTAGCACCTTTAATAATGCAATTCACACATTTCAATAAGCCAGGGAAGTGCCCAGCAAAGGCTCATTTCAATAAGCCAAGGAAGTGCCCAGCAAAAACTATTCTGATAGTATCACTATCAGAAGTAATCATCAAGTACACATTTTCAGCTTAGTACAGAATAAGCCACTTTGGTTTTGTAGTAATGTCATAGTTTTGCAGGGTACATCAATGAACACCAAAGTAGACATGAGCAGTGAGAGGATAACACTTAAAAAGAAATTAAAAGGGGAAATTAAGGTGTAACCTTATCTAACTGTTCTCAAGAATGGCAGTGGAGTGGAGCATCTCCCTGCTAGGACTCCACTGATGTCAGAGAGAGAGGGACAGCTCAGACAGCAGGGCAAGGATGCAGAACATCATTACTTCATTACATTAAAAAAAATTTAAAATAACAGACTTCTGTTCTCAAAATGAACCAACAGAGATTAGCACAAAAAAAAATTCCAGTTTAAATTTTTCCTTAGAGTGGAGCAGGCAGGCAGACTCTATAATAAAATGTGCAAGTATTTTTCACTCCCAAATTTCATTTGGCATCCAAGCCGAAGAGGAAGTACATGTCATTGAAGAAGCACCAAGTTCTCCCCAAACAATTCTGTAAACTTGAAGTGTAATAATATAAACTTCTTTTTCTGGGGCACTTCCTCATAGCATAGAGCATAACTCATGTAAAAGAATTTCCTAAATGACACATATTTCCTACATAAGGAACAACACATAGACCAAATATTAAACATCATATTATGGCAGCAATTCCATTAAAAGTCCTTTTGGTGAATTCAACCCAGCCCAGACCCTTCTGTTTAAGAGTCTGCCACATTTTTGTGCCCATCAAAAGCCTCCAAGTTTAATCTCTTCAGAAAATCTGGAAGGCTGGTAGAACTTCTGCTGTAAAACCTTGATTACTTTGAAGTGTGCCCACAGTCTGAACTAAATTGAATTTGCCAATTATTCATCTCGTAGTCTGCAGAACCACCCTTTGGACAGACTTTGTTTGGAGAGAAGAGGTACCCCATGAAATGGCACATGCAATATTTGAGCTGACAAAAGAAGCTGGCTGTAAAAAGGCAAAACAAAACAATTCATGAAAATAATGAATCTTGCAGCCTAGTTTTGAATGGATATGTTTCATACTCTCTTCTGTTTTGGAAGGGAAAGGAGAAACCATAAATAGCCCATTTTCAGTTTTTTTAAACTCTAAAAAACATTGAGTATTTCTCCATCTCCTAACATTCAAATCAGATTCCCTGGAGAAGGGCTATGCCCAATATACTTTAAAGCATAATTCCCTTTTAGTGATTAATAAAATTCCTACTTAGAAATCAAACCTTACAAAACAGATGGGAAAAATGGACCAAGCCAGAGGACATCAGACAAAAGGTGGTAGAATGTGGCTGTGTGGAACTTTTAGCAAACTGTTCCAGGTACACCAATAACACAAAGAAAAGACTGTTCTTTCCCACTTTGTTCTCTCTCCATCAGTTACATCACTCTGTCAGTCTCTTTTCTTGCTCTTTGGCAAGTTAAAAAGTCAAGTGGGCTACCAATGAGGGCAACCATCAACTCCTGCTGGGAGAGAGGCAACCGTTTGGAACACATCTTGGAGAAAGGAGGGGATGGCAAGGTAAAGCTGCATGGATTAAGTTGTTACTGTGGCTACTCTGTTTATCCCATACAGTTAAAAATGCTACTGTGGCTCATTTTAGGCATTGAGTCAATAAACAGGGCTAACACATCAGGTTCCCCAGCACACTGCACACTCCTGGTCTCTCCAGGAGCTGATCCTCCAGTCAGTCCTTCCACTGACACACCATTTTGCCCTGTAAAAAGTCATTTGCCATAGTTCTTACAGACAGAAGACAATTTGAATAGGGGGAAAAAAAAATCCCAAATCACCTTTTGCCATCACCTACATCTCACTGAGCAGGCAGTGCCAAAACCTCATGGGAAAGGCCTGTAAACTATTGCTGACCTGAACCAAAACCAAACCCCACATCCTCACACCTTGTTTTCACATCTCATGACAAAAATTGCAAAAGCAAAGAGAAGTGGACAAGCAGCATGGCAATCTGAACCTCCACTCCTCCAGGACAGCTGCTTGGCCACCAGTTTCTCTAATTGCTTTTTGAAAAATTACTGTGCTAGCTCGTATCACCTACTCAGCAATGTCACTGCCTTCTCCTAATTCCTGCCCTCAATTCTAAGTGAAAATCCCCATTTTCCATGACAAATGGCAGTCAGCAGTTCCTGCTATCCCATCAGCTCACCAAAGAAATCAGGCAGAGGGTAACAGTTTAATACCTCATGCCTGTTTGTTATCATTTGCTACCTTATTTAGCCAAAACTGAAAGGCAACGGAGGCAGTGTTAGCTGGACTGTAATGCCACAGCTGCTGACTCTGGACCTTTTCGTGCTCACTGCTCTGAAGCTGACCCAAGGCTGACCCCTTCTCCTCACCACTCACAGCATCAGGCATGAGGTTTCTAAGTTTTTCACTTCCAGCTGATCTCATAAGGAAGAGCAGCACCATATTAATTATGGCCTCAGCAGGCTAGTGCCCAAATTCGGGTGTTTCTGTGGGTACCATAATCAGAGAGATCTTTCCAGGTAAAAAAAACTAATATAGCTCCTAATTATGGGAAACACATACAATACAAGTAGCTAAAAGCCCCATAAACCTGGCCTTGCACTGACTTTCAGAATTACAGAGCTGAGGGTGTTGCTTGGGGTTGGTTTTTTTTCTTTTTTGAATCAAAACACAAAAGCACCAACTACATCAACTTGGAAAAATAAATAAAATTATCCTTCAAAAGAACCCAAGTCAGCAGATTTTCTAAAAAAATATTCTAACATAATTTAAAGGGAGAAAAGAGGCTTTTGTGTTCTACGTGGTACATGAGGGATGGGTGGGTTTGCAGTAGCAGACACTGTGTGCTCAAGTGGAAGGACACAGGCACAGCCTCACTCTTAAAAAATAAAACAAACCAAACAGATTTCATGTCTGAGACTGGAACAGCTGGACAGAATCTGTAGAAACATCCCCAAATCCACTATTTCTTCAGAGCTCCACAAACATATTTTTCACTCCATTTGAAAAACCCCTTTTGAGTCTATGCAACAAACTAAGGCTCCAAGTACTAATTATAAATTACTGATTACAGTTTGATACTAATGTAGAATATCTGATAGCTGAGTATGCTCACTAGAACACAGTTGTTTTCTAACAACAGATCTCAGGTGAACTTGAATTAAACTCTGAGGTTCATGCTGAAACTGTATCAAGAATTGGAAGAAAAAAAATTGTTTGTCCCTAATTTGTGCATGGCTTCTATGTCTTATGGCAGATTTCCCCAAGCATACTTTTAAATAAATGTTTTCAGAAATGTTTTTCATACTTTAAATGAGAGTTTTCAGAATCACTGAACTGACACTGCCTTGGTGCATCCCTCCTAAAGTGTGCTGGCAAGCAAAGACTTTCCAATAGGAGCAAGTTTACTTGGAGAGGATACAAACCATTAAAACAATTAATATAAATCAGTAACTAAGGCAAAGCTCTTCTGCTCTCCCAGCTGCCAAATTGACAAAGCTGCATGTGGCTCAGGAAGCAAGAATAGTTTGGCAGAAGATGTTTGGTATTCCCCCAAAGCAAACAACAAATAAAGACTCCCCTTACAGTATGTGCTTGTATTTGAAGTCTGTTAAAAACACAAAACATCTGTTATACTTTAAAGATTTTAAAAAACAAGCCATGCAACTGATAACATCACTTATAAAATCCCAATATCAATATCTGAATCTTCATTCAGATATTGCCTCAAGATATCCCAGCTCTCTACAGAGGCACACCCTTGTGGGCTTTAAATTATCAGAGGCTCAGTGTACTTGAAATTAGGTTTAAATATCTCTTACCTCAATGTCAAGTACTTCCACTGTGTTGTCCAACATCTTTATTTTGATGGGGAGGTCACGCTCGTGTGCTTTGGCAGGCGATGATGCCATGGCAGACAAGAGGTTCTGTCCTGGCTCTAAGGTACTCACTCCTGAGGTCTTCTGGGCACCCAAACGAGAGCCTGGTGTCTGCAGAATTCTGTAGGTTCCTTCTATCTCTCCCATCTTCCAGCAGCCAGCAGAGTCTATAGAAACATGGAAGAAAATAGAGGGTTACAGCCTGAAAGATTTCCCACTGACATTCTGTAAGAAAATATTACCCGCTGAAGTACTATCACAAAAATCCTTATTTAACACTTTATCCCACTAGCAAAATAGGTAATAAGGTTAATGAAACTCTGGATAGGGCTTGGAGCAACCTGGTCTAATGGAAAGTGTCCCTGCCCATGGGAGAGGTTGGAATGAGATGAACTTTAGAGTCCCTTCCAACCCAAACCATTCTATAATGACTAAGATCCAACAGCTGGGAAGAAAAGGTAGGAAGAAAAGCTAACCATTCTGGAGCATGGTTAAGAAATGGGATAGTCAAACCTGTGCCTTCTGCCCTCCCAACATGAACATTTTAGTTTCTGATGAGCTTTTCTGCTGGTGAGCCCCCTACCACCAGCAGCATGAGCACTGGGGACAGTGAAGGGTAAGGCAGAACTCTACCTCTCACTGGTACCCAACCACCCCACTGACTGCACACACAGATAACAAGAACTATGACCTTCCTGCATCCCCAGAATGATGGCTCATGCAAAACCTCTACTGCTGGCAGCTCAGAGCCTTCATCAGGCGCTGCTACAAGGTAACAGTTCCTCACCTCACCAGCAAACTTGTGCTATACCCAGATTAAATCAGTGGGCAAAAAGAGATGGACACTAGCTCAAACAGGATGACTCCTACAGCATGAGTCTTGCTCTCACGGCTTGGTGGCAGCTGTGCAGAGCAAATGTTTAATTTGACACAGGGAAAAAGTGCCATGAGGCTCTGCCCAGCTCTCTCATGCCAGCAGAGCAGTGGTGATGTTTGCACAGGGAATCTCGGTGGGGTCTGTGGTGAGGCCTGTGTGCTCAGAATGCAGCACAGCCTCTGCCCCATACCCACCTCTGGCACTCAGTGTTTGGCAGCAAGGTGCAAAGCACCCAGCAGGAATGCACAAAATTGGGCCTTTTTGGTGAATTACCCAAACACCACACTGTGTCTCAGCAATCAGGAGTATGTGGGTACTGCAGTGGGACAGCCTTCACATGGCTTCACATCCAAAGGAGTGATAGGTTATTGCTTTGTAATAAACATGTTTTGTCAGAAAAGGAGAGAGGCAGCCCATGAAAACACTCCTTTGTCTCTCTGTGCTCAGAGGAGGTAGGCAGCCTGCTCCAAGGGCTTGAACGAAGCCAGCCCTACACGTCCTTAAAAATTAGTTGGGGGTGGTTTACATTTCAATTCTCATACACATCAAGACTGGTCAAACGTCTTCCTAGCTTGTAGCCTAGTGCATTTTAACATTTTGGGGGTTTTATTTTTATACTTGCAGACCTCTGTAGAGACAAACTTATCCTAGGAGGGCAGACAGATTCCTCCCCACCTAAACACACTCACCACAAGGCTTGTGTGGCCTCTGAGCCCCTGCAGAGCCCTGCCTGAGCGGCACAGAGAGACACTGAGACCACCCAGAGACACTGCCAGCATCCCAGGTGATGACATGCAACAAGAAAGTGTGACAACCACAGAATCATTACAACTGGAAAAAGTATCTGACATCATCAAGTCCAACCATCAACACAGCACTGCCAAGACCACCACTAAACCATGCCCCCAAGTGCCCCACCCACACATGTTTGAACACTTCCAGGGGATGGGGACTCCACCACTGCCCTAGGACACCTGTTCCAATGCCTGACAAATCTTTCAGTGAAGAAATTTTCCTTGATATCATATCTAAACCTCCCCTGGCACAGTTTGAGGCCATTTCCTCTTGTCCTGCCCCTCGTTGCCTGGGAGCAGAGCCCAACTCCCCCTCAGCTGCATCCTCCTGTCAGGGAGTTACAGAGAGCAAGAAGGTCTCCCCTGAGCCTCCTGCTCTCCAGGCTGAGTCCCATCAGGCTGTGCCTCACCTCACTTGTTCTCCAGACCCTTCCCCAGCCCCATGTCCCTCTCTGGACATGCACGAGGGACCCAAAAGTGAGCCCAGCATGAACTATGAGCTTAACCTTAAAAGTGAGCATACATCACCCAGCACCCAACCTCCCGTCCCTGGGTGACAAATAATGAGAAAGTTCCTTTCTTGGGGTGTTTTGTGCGTATTCTTTGGTTTGTGTAGCCAAATTTTAAAACCACCCTAACAACAAAAGTCAGCAGAAGGAGATGCCCAGGTAACACCTCTAACTTCTAATCTGAAGAGAAACCAAAACTTGATGTCATCTGTATCCTCTTGATACTGTGTCCCTTATCATGTAATTGCACGGTAAGATTTTTGTTATTGGCATTCAGGAGCCTATGAGCCACTGGGGCTGCCCAGGATAAGTCATACTCCTCACGAGGCTATTTAGGAGCCACCCGCTCTTAAAAGCAGTGCTCCAGGAGCATTCATTCCCTTCTGAATAAACAGCTCCTGGAAGAGACACACACTGCAGTTACTCAAAAGGAAAAAAATGCAAGCAGCAACAGCCGAGGCAGCACAAGGAGCAGCCCTGCAGCACAGACCTCAGCAGCCTCCCCTCCAGCTGGAGCCAGCTGCTTCCCAAAGGCAAGGCAGGCAGGCCACCCAAGGACGGGCTAATGAGGAGCTCCTGGGCACTCTCTAGCTTTGGCCACCAGCCAGGAGAGACCAAAGTCATATCAAACAGAAACTGTAAATGTCAAAGTCCTTCCCCACAGGTGGTAACAGGAAAAGTGAACTCAATGGGGCTTGGCCTCCTGTCCTACTGATGACATGTTCCTAAAAATATTTACGCTGTCCAATATTCAGATTTTAAAGGCCAAACAAGCACTAGGCAGAACACAAGATGTGCAGAAGCAAGCATGATCCCCAGAAGAGCAGTGGCCTGCTGTGCCAGCCGGGAGCATCTCCCTCATGGCACATCCTGTTCCAAGGCACTCCACTGATGCCATCTCAGCTATCAACAATCCCCAAATAGCCTGGCCTGCTCCCACTGCCTTCAACAGTTCCTGTGTGAGGCGTGCTAACCAAGCCGAGCACTATCTCCAGTTTCACCACCAGAGTTACACATCATGTTTTACGTACTCTGACTACACATGAACATTTCTTGACAAAAACCAAGGAGTCGTGGTTCAGGAAACACTTCAGTTCAAGGGCTGACTACACGAAAGGAGGAGGAAAACGAACTAGTGAAGGCTGAGATAGGCTGCGAGCTCCAGAAACACAGAATTTCTACAGGCAGAGTGGAGTGTCCCACAGCACCGAGAGCCTCCTGACATGGGTGAGGCACAACGAGGTCTCAACAATGCAAAACTAAAATAAAGTATTACCACAACATTAGTGTTCTGGGATAAAAAAAATCCTCCTTGCATTCCCTCTCCCTGAACTTGTTTGTACCTAGTGTTTATCCTGATAATTTCCTATAAACCGGGACCAGGCACCAAAGCTAAATATGCTCCCTGAAGCACAGTGACTGAATGAGTGTTGCTCTCAGCCCTAAGTGAAAGGGCAAATAAAACAAAATTGACAAATCTTAGGTAGCTGTATATAATATATTTTTTTGCACTTTTTGTACCAAGCACTTTTTGAAATAGATTTTAAGTCACAATGAGCTTCATCTTCTACTTGGATGGAATAAACTTATTTTTCAGAAGCAAGACAGCGTTTTCAGCTACCAGCAAATCTGGAAAGGCAGCTTATACCTGAAGCTATGCAAGATCATAGAAACAGAGAGTGGTGCGGGTTTGAAGGGACCTTAAAGCCCATCTTGTTCCAATCCCTTGCCTTGGGCAGGGACACCTTCCACTAGACCAGCTTACTTCAAGCCCTATTCAATCTGGCTTTGCACTCTTCCAGGGGTGATACCAACAGCTTTCAAAGGAACCCCTCTGAGCACCGTGTCTTTTGGTCAGTGGCAGGATCCTTGCTCCATCCCTCACTCATGCAGAAGGCAGATATGAAGTAAGCCCAGGTTCCCCATTGCCGAGTGTGAGCAGGGTGGTCCCTGCCTTCCATAGTAAGGGATCACTACACACGGAGCAGCAAGGAAGTACTCTCAGATAAGGTCCCTTCAGCCACCAGAAGCAAACTCTGCTCTTTTAACTTTCTCACTAAGCCACCACTACCCGTTAGCTACACTGAGCTGGCACCAGCTGATGCACCAGGAATCCACCACCAATGGACGGTCAATGGCAATGAAGAGGGATGAAGACTCCGAGTGCCCACTTGTGAGGGGAGCAACATGCCTCCCCGGGACGCGGACCCTACGCTCCCCTACGACCATCGTCCCTCCTCACGGCCTCGAAGGGTTTCACGGCTCTGCCCTGCAGAGCTGCACGGCCACACGCTGGCTTGGAAGGAGCTGGATGGGCGGGGAGGGCGGAGGATGTCGGCAGCCGGTCCCTACCAGGTGAGCAGGGCTCCAGGAGCGCTCCTCTGACCCAGCAGCAGGGAACGCAGGACCCTTCCCACCGCGGGACCCCGCACGGAGGCGGATGCAGCGGACGGGGTGTGCCGGGGCGCGGGCGCTCACACGCTCCCAGCCCGAGAGGGCAGCGGCGAACCCGCCCAGGCCAGACCTGCGGCAGCCCCCGGCGAAGGCGCTTTCTGAGCCCCCGGCAACCCCCGGGGAAGCCGCCCCGGCAGCCCCCGGGAAACTTGGCCAGCCGGAGCACTCTCCCCGGGGCCGGCGGAGGGC
>VZRF01011049.1:100850-121918 GCA_013396875.1 Vireo altiloquus
CGGGTAACGGGGCCGGGGCAGCCCGGGGGGCTCGGCTCCGCTCACCGAGCTTCACCGCCGAGAGCGGCGCGGCGAGACCCACACCGATCCCTCCGGCTGCCCCACCGCCCGCCCCGTGCCGCCGAGCTTAGAGGATTGTTCTGTACCAAAGTGAAACCCGAAGTGTGGTTTTCCAGCACGAGGGAGGCTTTAAAAGAATATTTCCATCCGAAGCTGAAGGATGCAATGCCCGCACCCCTAAAAAAGGTACTTTAAGCCCCCCAGTGCACACCCCAGACATCCATCATGCACACCCCCGCACCCCTCAGATCTCATTTTCTCAGGGAAACACTGCGCTTGGGGGACGACACCATGCCGGTAACCAGTCCCAGGCCAAGAAACGAACGTTTTAGGTCTTCACTTAGTTAAATTTTTCACATATAGATTTTAAGTGAGGATAGAAACAGACTCAGCGCTACAGAACAGCAGAAAAGGTGAGTGCTGCACAGAGGCATCGAGCAGTGTTGCTGGCCAAAGGAGGTGAAGACCACAAAAGCAGCATCCCCCTCCTCCTCACTCCCTCACTCCACCAAGCCCATCCCTCGCTGACACAGACAAGAACACAGCACTGTAGGAAATTCAGCACAGGACAAACAGATCTTTGCACCGTCTGGATTTCATCAGCTCTGAAGCTGAGGCCAAGGCTGGCAGATAACAGGACAGCCAGGAAAAGAGTTCTTCCTGAAAAGGGCCACCTTTGACAGCCCATAGCTCACGAGAGTCTGCTCTTCAAAACGAGAAGCAACAGGAATGAGAGAACCTTGGGGTTCTCTAGGTAGGGATTGTTGGCCAATAGCATGAGAATTGCAAGGAGCCATCTTGTTTCTGAGAACTTGACCTTTCCACAACAATTTGAAAAACAAAATATTAACATAGCATATGACTTTTGATAATAACAAACACATAAATTATGCAGAACAGCCCTTTCAAATAGAAGCAGCTTCATTACTCTCACTCACCAAAAGGCAACTTGCAAATATAATGAGTAATTCCTGACTAGCAGCATTCTCATCTCTTCAAAAGAACAAAAGACATGAGGCTTTGAAAAATATGTCCCATGATTTGTTCTCCTTAAAAATCGAAATGGAGCTGAAGAACCTCATGGATACAGAAAAACCCCCATAAATATGAAAGTTACAAAAGTGTACACAACATTTTAGACAACTCCATTCATAATATCAATTGTGATTTCAGTCAGGTGAAGTTCTTTCATTACTGACAGACTGTTTCAGTATCCAATTTGCATGGCTCTTTATTTGCAACTTAACTGCAAATACAGTTTCATATCCTTCAAAGTGCAGACACTTCAGAGTCACCTTCATTTCAATCACATTCTCAAACATCTAAAAAGAGCACTAAAGTTTTCTTGTGCAAAAAAGCAGCTGCCACTAAGTCAGGGAACAAATCTGATGTGATCACTTTAAAGCCACATGTCACCACACTCAGGACAGGAAGCAAAAATTACAGATATGGCAGAGTCTTTAGAAACATCGACACCCTGCTGCTGCTCTTTCTGCTTCCCTCAAGAGTCCTGACTTTATTGCTAACCCAAAACACAAGTAATTTACTGAACTGAAACAATGCACCACGTAAAAGGCACAAAGGTTCAGTGTGTCTAGTTGTCCATATCCCAGCACCTCTGTTTGTACACGCAGCTCATTTCTGACCTTTCTACCCACACAAACAAAATATTTCTTTTCCATCATATCACAGAATTTCAGAACAGTTTGTGTTGGAAGGGACCTTAAAAATCATCCAGCTTCAACTCCTCTGCCATGGGCAGGGACACCTTCCACCACACCAGGGTTCTCCAAGAGCTGTCCAACCTGGCCTTCGATACTTCCAGGGATGGGGCAGCCATAGCTTCTCTGGGCAACCTTTGCCAGGGCTTCCCCATCCTCACAGGGAAAAATTTCTTCCCAATACCCCATCTAAGGTAAAATAAACATTTTCTGGCAGTGAGAAGCCATTCCTCCTTGTCCAGTCACTCCAGGCCCTTGTCCAATGTCCTTCTCCAGCTTTCTTGGAGCCCCTTCAGACACTGAAAGAACACAATTAGGTCACCCCAAGCATTCTCTTCCCCAGGCTGCACAGTACCAATTCTCTCAGCCTCTCCTCACAGCAGAGGTTCTCCATCCCTTTGATCACCTTGGTGGCCTCCTCTGGACTTGCTCCAGCAGGTCAATGTCCTTCCTGTACTGGGCCCCCCAGAAGTGGATGCAGTATATATACACAAATATTTGTGTGCGTATAAGAAAACTCTAACATGCACACAAACCTTTGTAAGAGGTGACTTTCCCCTGTTAGAGAGGTTACCACCCATTTTCACACTCCTACCTGCACATTTAGAGCCAGGCTGCAAAGAGACACACGGCACCACCTGCTGCCACAAGCTGGGGAAGTGACAAGAAGGGACAAGACCCCAACTTTTACCATCTAGAAGATGACAGCTCTACCCTCTGTAACTCCTACTCCCAACCAAACAGGGTACAATTAGGAAGGGCCATATCAGGTTGAACCTCTGTTCTATACACTCAATCTTTTAATAAATCCTCAGCAACTGTAACAAGAAACATGCTTGAGATGTGGTGTTTGATGATTTTGAAACCTAAAAGAGGGAGTGGATGGTTATCTCTGCCAGACTTCACAGTATGTTCTTCACACCTATTCACAAAGACCTCTGAGTTTCTGTAACACTCATGAAACCAAACCTTTCAGCCATCCAGGCAGTGTTTGAAACCTTTACAGGAGGAGGAAGTAGTTTAGAGACCAAAACTAGAAGAAGAATGTCATTACACATTGAAAGCTGATGGAAGGATGCAGTGTCAGGAAAGCACAACTTTGTCCTTTTGAGATAAAAACTGATAACAAGGTGTAACTCTCTCACTCAACTAATATAACAGATAATCTGCACCACATTCTCTTCTCAGCCTGAGCAGGACAATTAGAATTACCCTTTCACTATATATTACACTATAATATCAGCTTTTTCTTTAATCACTTTCTGGATGAGGGTTGAGGAAGCCCTTCAAAGCAGACTTCTTATCCAACCAAGATAAACAACAGTTGGGAAAGCTGCTTTTTATTCAGGTCCTTCACCATGACAAAGAGAAACTCTACAGACTGAAAAATTACACCTACTGATGATTTTGTCAGCACAAATTTTCCAAATACACACTACAAAAAGTGTCCCTCAGAGGTCTTCCATCTCATAACAAAAAGGCAAGCAGTTTCAAAAGCTTACATTATGTCTTCCCTTCTGTCTACAGCAGCAAGTCGGCACAGCTGAGAGCAAAAATAGTCACAACCACTCAAGCCAGCATTTGCTACCATGTACACCAAACTACCTGGGCCACACAGGACCAGTTCACTTCTCTGGTGTGTTGTACTGGGACTCTACAATCAGAATGCACATGGGCATGCCAAGGATGAAATTAGGCAGTTGGATTGGTATGGATTTCATTGCAGGTGGGTCACTGAAAGCACCAGAATCCCTTTTGGGGCAGTTCACTGACCTTTGACTGCCACAGTTCACTGCCATTGCCCTACTTTAGTTCAAGCCAGTGCCTTGCATGACAATTCTCCCATCTGTTACTCTATCTGGAGATGCTCAACAGCTTGCTGTAGACATCATTAACCTAAGCCTAAGCACAGGGTCACTTAGGACTAAGCAGAAAGGCTGAGAGCTTTCTCCACAAGATGATCACTCTTCTTTCCATCACTTTTGAGGACCTGGCGATGCCACACCACTTGCAGAGCACCTCAGAGGTCCACCAAGGGGAAAAATAGCTTTTCCACAACTGTGTTCACATGTCAGATGAATTGTCATGACACTTAGTGACCACCCTGGCCATGGAAGTCTGGCCTGGTGACTTTCTGATCTGGAAGTGTTTCAGCCCTGGAGAGATCAGCCAAGTACTTTGCAGTCTGTAATGGCCTGTGCAGCAGAAGCAGACAGAGACCATTTATCTTGTCTTACTGACTCTCTGGACTGCCTTCCACATCACCTCAGACACCTCAGTAGGGACTAATCTACATGGTTAGATGTAAAAACAACATCTCAACAAATCATTCCTCAGCCTGTCTCATCACTGTTCTCTACCCAACAGTCATAGTCACAAAAACCATTTGTTTGTTTCTTAAATAGCAAAATCAAGCCAATTTCAGCAATTTTAGTCAGGTGAGGTTCTGTACTAACAGCCCACCAGTACTACAGATGGTAGAAAAAAATTAAAAGAGTGAAATCAAAAAATTCGATCAATCCATTGTCATTAGCAAATGCCAAAAGACTCAAGGCAAGGTGAACAGGAGTTGCTGGATAAGCAGAGATACAATCCACACGATGAGCACAAAGATGGAACAACATAACCCTATCTGTACATACCACTTACCAGAATTACTCTCTTACTCCAGGCTCATGCACTGTTAAAATGGACCTGAAAGCAAAGGAGAAATACTGCTCTTCAACAGCAGTGAAAGAAAATACTTCAAAAATGGTCAGAATGCACCTCGTTCTACTGGCAGAGATGCAATGGAAAAGGCACTCAGCAGTAGCAGTATCTTGCTAAATTAACTTGACAAACTGATTTCCATGCTACAGATACTTGTACAGTCTGTGGTTGGGATTTTACACTTCCAACCTTAAATAATTCTGTCCCCTACAATCATGCTCAAGCACTTCTCCCAGAAGGAAATCTTTGAGCTTCTCAGATTGTTCCCCTTTGGAATATCTTTCAAGAGTCTTTCTACACACATTGCAACTACAAATTACAGTGGCCTTTATAAAGCACAAAGTCCACTGGTCTTAAACCATGACCTGGAATTAAACCCTCAGTATTAACCAATTGTTTTGAACAGGCCTGAGTACTTATGTACAGGAAAAACTTCTGCTAACAGAAAAAAACCAAGAGGCTGCAATCCCTTTTTGCAATCACCTACTTTGACTTTCATAATTATATCTCTATTTTAACTTGGCTCTCATGGTGAAGGTGGCAATTAGAAGGAGTAAATTAAGCCCAGCATATGTTCATACCTGCACACACACAGACGCACTCACTCAGCAGCTTCTCTCAGTCTCACTAGTGAACTTGCCCAAGCACGTCCTCCCTGCCCAGAAGGTTCAGTCTGTAGCCAGCAGCAGTTCTGAAGCCACAGCACAAAAATCAAGAGCATAGACAAGCTACAGACTGCAACAAAACAGAGCTGCTGACCCACAACACTGAAACAAAAGTCCAGGCAAAATCTGACAACTGCACCTCCTGAGTTCTTATCCACAGGTAAAAGCTGAGACAGACAATCCCTTATTGCCCCCACGTGGTACATCAATCCTATTGCACAAAAGCACAAATATACCCAGAATTCCTCTAAATCTCCTTTAAATTGAATGCTTAAGGGGTTTTGATAGATGTTAGTTCTAACAGCCTAAACATTAAGCAGCTACCAAATAGTCTTTTCTGCAATTACATTGACTTTTTTTTCCTCTTACACTTAATGATGTCTGCACAGTGAGGGCAACCAAGCATGTCTGAAGCAGCAAGGCCCAACAATAGCCTCCCAATAAAACTGGGAGTGCCAGAAAGCTCACCCTGCCTTTTTTTTTTTTTAATTTTTTAATTCCATTGAGGTTCATCTCATTTCCCTGCCCATCAAATCAACCTGGGTTTTGTTACCTCAGAGAAGTTGCACAAGGGTTCAATTCAGTCATGACTTGTACCATGCCTCAAAGATCTACATGAAAAATGTCTCTGTGTGTTTGGGGGGGGGTGGGGAACAAAACACCCCCAAAGAGAAAACACTGCTCCCCCACAACATGAAATTCTGACAAGAAAGAAGATGATCTCATCTTCACATACCGATCAACTTTAGTCAACACAAATACACAAAAGCCCAGTTAAATATAAAGGAGAAAAAGGCCTAATTCTATTTAATGGACAGAACACTTCAGACTAAAATGATAAATTTAGGACCTCCAAACACTAGACACGGATAAGCTTGGCAATGATTTTTCTGCCAGATAAACCACAGTTGAGGCTGTCAGTAACACCAACTCTGCTGCATTAAGTTCTTTCAGAAATGAGGCAGCCAAATGCTGATTGCTGGCAAAACAAACTGGCAGATTCCCCACTCTGCCCTCAATGAAAAGGACTGTTCCAGCTGTTTGTGCCAGGACACAGGGCATGGCAGTCCCACTGCTGCCAAGGCACAGCCCCTGAGCAGCCCCAGCTGTCAGACACATGGACAACCATCCCTGCCATGCGGTGTTGCCATGTTTCAAAGCAGCCTGAGACTACTTGCTGGG
The DNA here is from genome assembly GCA_013396875.1 of Vireo altiloquus. Classification (NCBI taxonomy): domain Eukaryota; kingdom Metazoa; phylum Chordata; class Aves; order Passeriformes; family Vireonidae; genus Vireo; species Vireo altiloquus. Next base: position 107,188 of record VZRF01011049.1, read on the forward strand.
CAGGAAAGGAAAATTCAAACCAGTTTTCTTGCTCTTGGTACAAACTTTCAAAGAGACTCAAATGTTCTCAGAGAGCCAAATCACATGTTCTCTGCAGGAGAGAAGATCTGAACTCAGAGCAAGTACCACTACAAGAACAGCTCAACCTAGGTTTAAGGCTCTCCTTTATGGAAAAGCTTCTTAAAAGTAAAAATATATCAAAAACTTAAAAACAACTGTGGAATTGGAAATTGCAAGGCACAGGAGTGAGCATGTTCCGAACAAAGCCTTTCACAGTCAGTGCCTTTCCCTTTTTTAAATAAATATGCTATTGAAGCAGCACAGGATCTGTTTTAATGAGTGTTTTGCATTAACTCTCAGGGTGTGTACATTTACCTATTCTGTAGAATACACTGAGTTACCCTCACAATACTTGTAAGCTCCTATGCTTCCTACATGTTTTTTTCCCATGAATTTTTGGCTGCTGCTTATAAAAATGAGGCGACTCCTCATTGCCCCACCAGCTCCAAATTGCCTGTCAATAAGAAACAGGGAGACAGCCAGCCTGAGGCACTTTAAGCATGATGCCTCAACGTGGTGAAGTTGCTAATGGAAGGCATATTGTATAACTCAGATCTCTGTGACTTACTGCCACGTCTTCCTGGATGTGACTTACAGGGCTGAGCAGAAATTTCTATCTGGTAACGCGGATCACTCTTGGAATGCAGCCTTGAACCTGACACCATTTACATCACCACAGATGATATGTGCACAGCTGAGAGCCAGGGAGGGCTGGGACAGAGCAAAAACAACCGGCTCCATCAGCTCTACAGAGCTAATCACAGCAGGTTTTAAAGGGAGCAGGATAAGCCCCAGGCCTGGAAGAGAGAGTAGAGCTCCTCATTCTTTTCCTATCTAGGAGCTGAGTGTTTCCTACAGCAATGAGAGCACTGCACTGCTTTCTCTGTGGGGCTGCTCCCTAAAGCCAGGCATGATGGCTGCAGGGCTGTGTCTGCTCTGCCAGCTTCCCAAAAGCATGTTGTTCTCTGAGGCAGCTGGACACCTCCTCTGCCTTGCTGGACTGACAGGCTCTCATTCCTGTGGGTGGGAGTGAAATTCATTTGCCTTCTGCATTTCAAGCACCGAAACTAAACTTGCAAACACACAGCTACATCAGATCTTGCCTTGCTAAATGCTGCAGAAACTCCACAAGGCACCTGAAACTTGGGCACACCCTGCCGTGGCTATGAGCCAGGCCTGGGTGATCCCATCATGTCTGGGCTGCACAGGCAGTGTGACACAGTTAGACAAAGCTCTTCCTCCTCATACTCCCTCCATTCCCAGTTTCTGGGCTTGACCCATAATGACATCAAACATAACTTCACTGCACATGTGCTCCCCTGGTCACTGTGACAACAGCCTGCTTTCGGCACCCTTCAAGCCTTCACATAAAAGGACACACGAGGCAGGTGGCAGCACCTCCCACTTTTTGGATTATGAAGAGATTCTTTAGGAAACAACCACACACTGAGGGCTGCTCCAGCACAGGGACACCTCCTTCAGCAGGAAACTGGTCTGCATTGCCAGCCACACACCTTGGGGGCTGTCCAAAGGAACAGGACATACAGCAGCCCAGAGCCTTGTTCAGCATCTCCAGGAAGAGGTAGCAGACCTGGTAGGAATTGGGCTTTAAGACAACAAGCTGCTAATCGAACTGTCATCTCTCCTGAGAAATTGCCCTTGGGAATCGTGGGCTGTGGGAAAATCTCTACAGCAAGCTGAGTTATGAAGTGTTTCAATCACAGCTTTCTTGCACTGCAGAAATCCTTGGAGCATTTCTCTCTGGCTGTCTCTGGCAGCAGGAGCCCTGTGTTAAGCTCTTTGTGCTCTATTCCATACATAAGCTCTTTGTGCTCTATTCCATACACGGCGTTGAGAGAAAACAGAAAATAGGGAAGAGCACATAATTCCAGGGAGTCCTTTGCACTGAATTCCAGTACAATGTCCTTCTAAGCAATAGTTTCAACTCTTCCCAAGCCTTTATAGATCATATCCTTGCACGTTCCAAGCAACTAACCAGCTCATTTTTCCTCTGGTTCAGACACTTCCCTGAAGCATGTAGCATTTCAGGATCTATTACAAAGTGTCCAGAAAAATGCAGGAAAAGTTACATTCTTCATTTTTCTTAACTCAGCAGCCATGAAATGGGGGTTTAAAGATATTTTGTTCACTTTCTTTTTCTTTTTTGTAACCACTAAATCTGTGGTTACAAGCTAGCGAAATCCTGATGGAAAACCTTCCTCAGGGCCAAGAAGCTGGAAAAAGCAACAAGAACACCACAGAGAAATGGACACAAGAGGTGTGCTTAGCCCTGCCCAAATACTCAGAAAGATCCAGGCAATATTTGACAGCTTGGAGCAGGAGAGTTGCCTGAAAACAAGGCACTTCTCTGCACTCACACTGTCTACTGAGATAGAAACAGCAAAGGACTCAACTGACATCGAAGTTACAATCCATGAATCTGAACTTAATTTCTTTCAGTCTTGGGAGGATTTCCTACTAAATGCCTTCTGAATACAGTCGGGATTGGTAGCTTTTGTTAATGCAATGCCAAACATTCCCTTCCCCTCACATCACAGGACAGCTTTCTCCTCACTCCCTTACTCCATGGTCATTTGAGTGTGTATGGAGACAGAGTTGTGACTAATTCACCCACAGGTGTCCCACAAATGGAAAGCCTGGGAGCAAGTGGGGTCAATTTGATCTCCAGCCCAGCCATCCTAATATTCAAAACTACCTGAAAAGGGCACACCACAGGCTCTGAAGGATCTTTTTCCTCATTCCTTGCTGAAGAGCCATGATGGCCAGGAGTGAACTTGAACTACTCTCCTCAGAAAAGAGAACATTTGAGCTCACAAACCACCATCACTCTAACCAGGACAAGTGGAACCTACAAAAATGTTATCCCAAAAGCATGGACAAAATATAAGAAAAATGCTGGGAGCTTGCAGGATCCCAAATGGAAGGAGCAAAGAAAGGGAAGGAGCCTGAAGACAACCACGGTGCTGCTCTGCTTTCCTCCTCCTCCCCTGAGGATGCTCTCCAGTGACAAGCAGTGTTCAGTAAATAAAACCAGGGCTCAGCACACTGCAATAAGTTGCTCCTCTCTGGAGTTGCCACAGCATCCTCCTTGCAAATATTCTGTTGCTTTAACAGGGTCCTGTACTTCTTTAGGGGTGAACTTCCAATCCACTGCAGCAGAGAATTTCCCCAAAACCTGGCCCATTTTCTCCTGTGCTATGTATGTCTATTCACCCTTGGGGGCAGATCTTGGAATGACCTCCTTAGAAATCTCTGCCCTGACTCTAAACATGGTATGGAGCCCACCGAGCAAACCTGGCAGAGTTAGCAACAAGAGCATGTTTTCCTTAACATACAAAGGGAATTCAAAACTCTCAAAAGCTGTTGAAACAGGCCTGAGGGAGAAAAAAGGGGTGGAAAGCTGGGGAAAATCATCCTTCCCTGTTCTCCTCAGATAGCAACACTGAACACTCATCAAATGACCCTCATTGCTCTTCACATTACCATGTCATTAACTGGCATCACAGGTACAGCAACAAAGCAATCCTGATTGTTCTCCCTGCTCTGAAAAATCTCCCCACGAGCAGCATCTATGGCAGTATATACAGAGCTGGGCACCTCAGCCACATGAAGAGACCAGGTAACATTGTGACCAGTGGCACTGTACCAATACAGAAAATGCTTGGGTTAAAACTGTTTCCAACCTGTTCTGGGCAGATCTGTTGTTATCTCACTCCTTTGTGCCCCACATTGGGGCCTAATTAAGGCTGTCCTGGTTTAGGAAGGGTATTCCCCAATTTAGTGTTCCCTTTCAAACTCCAAACCACACTGCCAATCACTTGCTGCCTCTTCCTCTCTCCCTCTTCTCTGCATGTGGATGGAGAGGAGATCTGGAAGCACAAAATCATATTAATAAAGATCATATTAATAACAAAGGGGTACAAAAGAGAGAGTGATTCACATGCAAAACACCTTACCATGGAGCTCAACCCCACTCACTGCCACTTCAACCCTGCCCTTACCGGCTGCAGAAAGAATTAACCCCATCCTGGCTGGAACAGGACAATATTTCAAACATATCACCACAAATTAATATTGATTCTAATAAAGAATCGAATAAACACAAAATAGCTTTTTAGCAATTTTTATTACAGTTTTGGCTAATTGTAGTACATAGAATATAATAGGTTTTTGTACCAAGAACAAGTAATTTTTGCTATCAAGCTCTGCAAATTCAAAAGTATTTTTACTCCTAAAATAAAAACCATCACAACACAGTAACAGAAAAAGAACTGTGGCCAGCTCAGCAAGCCACCAAGCAGAATCTATCTTTTGTTCCCAAGTCTTTCTGCTACTCATATCTTTCTTTTACCAGCAGCTTTTCTGAGAAAAGCAGTCTTGCTTTCCATGCCTTAGCACAAAACCATCAATTTCAAGACCATCCCAAGAAAAGTGAAGGGGAAATAGACCTTCAGAGACATTAGGCACACTATGAACAATTGCCCCAAAGGCTTGGGAAGAAGCAGCAATTAATTACTTTAAGTCTTGAGCATTGCAGCTAAAATAGCTATAAACTTGTTTTTTCCCACTAAATACCAAAATAGCATACAAAAATATTTCTCCTGCTGAATTTTCAGATACTTTTTTTTTTGCTAAGAATCAAATGAAATGCTTTATCCTGATCAAATATTTTAATAGATATGTAAATATTCCAAAGGAACACCCATTGCCTGAAATAATTTCACAGATGGTGACCAAACAGTGCTAAACAAATGGACAACCTGCTCTTGTTCCCATGCTAAAAATACAGGGAAAAAACTATCAACCCAATATACACAGCAAGAGTGACAAGTACAACCAGGCCCCTGTGCAGACATTTTACAGTTCACAGTTTTTCTTCAAGTAATAGAAATAAATAAGGTGGTGTGGATGCTCTCTGACAGTGCTGCTACATTACTTTGGTCCTACACATTCTTTTGAAAAAGCAACTCAAGAATTTAAAAGCACGTGTTTTTCCATCCAAGTTTTGTAGGTAAAGATTTGACAAAATGGGACTTAACTCTTCTCAGCACACAAAAACCTTCTCATTTTCACTTTTGTCAAGGTTAGGGAAGGACAAATGAGTCATGTCAAGCTTTGATAGTAATTACTTTTAAAAAGAGAGCTGGAGCTCCCCAGCAAAAGCTATGATGCAGGGTTTTACTTCACATTTTTAGGAAGATTCAAACATAAAACAGTAGTTTCAGGCAGGTAAAAATTTCAGTTGATTAACAGGTTTATATTTAATCTAGCCACTGAAGTACCTCCAGAATTACATATTAGCTGTAGAAATTCCATTATTTTTTTCAAAGCAACATTAACAAAATTATAAAAGTCTGTATAACAGCTGCACCTGAGCTCAAAGAGCTGAAAGAAGTTGCAATTCTATCTATCTGTTTATTAGCTGCTCAGATAAGGACATTTTGTGACAGATCAGATGAAGAAATCTGATTGCTGGCTTTATCAGAAGCAGGAGACAACCCAAGGTGTGTCACTGCTTGCCCTGCCAACCACCACCTGGGCAGTTGTGTGCTGCAGTGTGATTATTTACTGCAGACACAATGCCAGGCATGGTCTGCAGCACAAGTCCAGCCAAGATAAGAACAATCTCCTTTGCTATCAGTATTAAGAAAGTGACCTTGGCCTAATAAAAAAATCAGAGCTGCTCCTGAAGTAATACTGGTGACTCCATCCTGGAGCAAGAAGTTAAAATACAGTTTGCACTGATCCTGTCAGGAACAGAAAACTTTTAAAAAAAGAAGCGTGCTAATATATATTTTTATATATTTATATTTTTACTGTATGTAATAGTTTGCAATGCCCTAGAAATAGTATGAAAATACTTATTAGGAATTATAGAATTTCTTATGCCTTTGCATATAGGAAACGTTTCATGCATAGAAAACTACTCTTTGGAGTTTACCTCATTCAACAAAATTTAGCTTTATTCAAGTTTATTTGTCTACAATAATGCCAAAAAATAGCAGGAGTGATTTGTGATGGCCTACAAGAAACTATTCAAAATTAGCTGCAATAGAGTAAAAGATTTTAGGAAAATAATAACCCTCAAGGTTCAATCTAAAGGAAGTAATGCCTGTCAAGTAACATACAGTGTGCCTCTCACAGAGGCATTTCCTCTTCTTTCTTTTGCTAAGACGCAAGGCATGCTTGAATTTTCATTTGATATTTTTGCAGAGGCCAAGGAAATCCTCTGCTGTGAGCAGAGACAGAGAAAGGGCTGCTGGTCTCTCACACACATGTAAACAATGCAATACATATAAAATTAACCTTGCAGGAGTGCAGCCTTAGTGAGGTGACTGTTACCTGGCACTGAACAAGGTATCACTGGCAGCTGCTCATTTCTAAAAGGAATACAAAGTTAAAAGCATGAAGCTAATAAGGTATATTTAAAAAATATTATTATCTAATGCTTATCAGGCTAGAAAACTTTCAATGACTATTCTGTATCCCTAATATAATAGGAAATTTAAAATAATCCCAATATAAGAAGGACTAAAGAAAAAAAAAGTCAAATGTGTATAATATATAAAAATACCAACTGACTACATGTTATGAAATACATCTCACAAGATGTTACCACAAATCATTCCCACATTAAGCTTTACAGCAAGCTCCAGATCACATGGAAGCAAGAGGCATCCCTTCTGCCTCCACCACTGCAATTCAACTCCAGAAGGTCTCCTGTGAGTCAGGGGATAAAGTCATCTGAAAACAAGAGAGGAAAATACCATTTCAGATCAGCAGTCTTCTCACATTCAGAAACCTGAAAGAACTGCACATATTTCATAAGTCACAAGGAAACAATGACTTTATCATGAGCTTGAGAAACCTGCTTAAACTATTTCAAAGACTTCTGCCATAATTCTTACCAGTATACATTGTATTGACTTTCTGGAAAATTTTCATATATATACACACACACACCTCACACTGTTTAGTTTGACTCCAAGCCATTTAACTTCACAAACAGCAGTTAATCCTCATAAATTAAAACTGAAACCAATAGAAACCTATCTTGTAAACATTTTTCCCAAAACTTCTTAACACCAAGCACATTAGAGAGCAGCTAAAGGAGCAGCCCTTTAAGTGGCTGTTGGAAGATCTTACCCAAGACTTTACACATGGTGCCCATGAACTGCACTGCTGTCACCTTCTCCACTTTGCATCTGCATCTGCATCTGTGCCTGCATCCTTGCAATCATCTCCTGCATGCGACGGAGCTGAAAAAGCAGCACAGAAGATTTCTGTAGCCTAATCTCACCTCAGAATATAATTCTTCTCTGTCACCACCCTTTTTATTAAAGAGGGATCACACATCTGCATTTTCTTTATCTGACATGTAATGATCACAGGTTATGGCATCTTCTTTTATTGCTCTTCATCCCTGAAGAGGATGGCATTTACTGACTGAAATAAATAGGCTTTATTATTGCACTGTAGGATGGGATTTTTAAGCATCCCGAGGTGGAAGTCTCTGACATTAAATGTATAAAAATTATGGTTCTGAAGCACTGAACAAGCATTTATACTTACTAAAGTTTATTAGAAAAAAAGAAAGCATCATGTTTATGTCTCTCCAAACTACTCCTATATCTGTCATCAAAAAAAAACCTGTCAGGATTACTCCCCAACTCCCTTCCTAGCAATGACTAGGTGGAAGCAAGTATTACAGGCAAACCATCCAGTGAGAAAAAAACATAATTAAACTTGGTTGAAACTCAATTTAGATCATTACATTTAAACATATTAAACATTTAAACACAAGGAAAATACATAACTCACCTACTAAGATCAATCCAACCCTGTTGCACATACATTACTTAAATCCTTTTATTGCACCCTGCTCTGACAGGTGGCAAGTGAACCTCACCAAGGAAATAATTTGTGCACTTACACTGAAAGCTGAAACTAAACTCTTAAGCTTAACAATGAAGTTGAACCTATAGAATGTTCACACTACATTTGTTTTTTGTACTGCTTGAAACAACGACCCTCTTCATTTTCACTTGGTTATATTCTGGGACTTGGGTCTCCACTAAGATCACTGATGGAAATCTGAGCATCTGCTTGTGCTAGGGCAGGCTAAGGAGTTCATCTAACTCAGCCCTCTCCCTAGTACAGCTCTTAGGAAGTGCATGGAAGAGCCTGAGAGCCAGGTGCCCACTCCCAGTACTTATCCATACATGCTCAAAATCTTGCCAAACCAAAAAATTCTACTTTTTCATTTAATGAGCACATTCATGGAGAAAGTGAACTCTCCCATCTCAGCATTTTTGGCCTTACCTGCTCAAAAATACCTTGCTATGTACAGATTTCATGCTAATGAATATCACAATTTACAGACTATGTTAGAAGTACCTTTTTGAATTGAAATCAGTCATCTATTAATCTCATTAACCACGACCTCTTGCTTGTGTAGTAGATTCCCATTCATCCTGCCATATGTGATCATGTTAGTTCCTTTCCCTTCTGTCATCTTCTTCTCAACAAGGCTATTAATCTCATCTACCCTAGCACAGGACCTGCTTCAGGTCTCCAGCCTTTCTGCCCATGTTTTGCTTTTCATTGCACTTTCTCTAGTCTTGCCTATCTATAATCTTTTTGGGTTAGAGGAACAACAAAAGCAGCATCAGAGCTATGCATTATGAACTTGTCATAGTGGCAGAATGAGAATCTGTTTGGTTTTTTTTTTTTTATTTCTGACCATCTCTACCATCATTCCCTCTTGCTCCAGGGCTGAACTGACTTTCTCCCAACCTGCAGTTGTTAACTGTAGAACTCTTACTCCCATCAGGATGGTTCTCCTTGCCCACACAGTGTGGGTTACATCCATTGCTGATCACTGCAGTGGAATCATGTTTTATTAGATTCCACTTGTTCCAAAAAATCCCTATCCTGACTCTCCTTTCACCTCTTCTCATTCTGTTTTCTTAGTGAACCTTAAATAACTTTATATTGGCATACAACTGTTTTTCCTTTATGAATTACCAAGATCATATAAATATTTGCTCCAAAGTAGCAACAAAAGAGCAAAAATGCCCCCACCACAAGAATATAAAGTTCTGTCATCTTACTTCTGCTTCCTTCTCAAGCAGAATCTGGTCTTTATTTACTTCTTCATCTTCTATTTTCCTAAAATAATATTAATATTGTTAGAAACAGAAAATCATTTAGGTTGGGAAAATTTTCTAAGATTGCCAAGTCCAAGCATTGAGCCAGCCTTGTGTTCACCACTTAACCACCTCCCCAAGTGCTACATCCACAAGCAGTTTGAACACTTCTAGGGATGGTAGCTCCACCCTTGGGCAGCCTGTTCCAGTGCCCAAACACCCTTCCTGTGAAGAATTTCTTCTAATATTCAATCTAAACCTCCCCAATGCAACCTGAGGCTGTATCCTGTTGTCCCATCCCTTGTTACTTGGGAGAAGAGATTTACTCACACGTGGCTTTATTCAAGAGCACTTAACGACTTTGCTAAAAGCTTTCTCCTACTCCATGTCACAACAGGGAAGCTCTACTAATGGATCTAATCAAGCAAGTGCCATCAAACATGCAAAGCAAACAAACTGGTGTTTGTTAAAAGGTGAACAGAGAAATAGGTTGTAAAAAATGTGCTGTGCCCCAAAACCTCTGAGGTCATTAGTGAGTACAACCAGCAAGCACCTATTACCAAGCACTCCTGGGAGCAGAAGTGCAAGCTTGAAATAAATTCACTTGTGGTAAACCTAACTATGTTCTAGCACCATTTCAGAACTGTGAAAGCAAAGGTGTTTGGGCCACTTAAGTAGACAAGATACAAAAAAATGTTTTAATTTCACATACCCAACTTAATAGCAACTTGAAATCCTCTAAAAATCGGATGACCTTAGGTCACATTACTTCTAAGGCCTTTGTACACACCTGTTGGATAAGAGGTGCCAGAACTTGGGAGATTTGGGGACTTTCATCTTGAATTTCAAAAAGCAGGATTTAAAGTCAGGAGAGAAGAGCATTTTATCTTGCCTGTAGGCCAGTGCTACAGGCAGGAACAAACTGCTTTCGCCAAAAACTGACCAGAGGTATGACAAAATCTCTGTCAACAGCAGGATGGGGAAACTTTTACAAAATGTCTCAAAGCCCCCAAAATGTGCAATTTGGAACCCTCTAGTGGCTACAAGAAGAGACACAACTGAAGCACCTAAACCAGGAAACAGATTCCCACAAGAACTCACCAACTCATCTTTACAGACCTTGCCATTACTTAAAAACGGGGTGTTTTGCCCAATTATCTTTCCAGGAAAGCTGTGCCCTACCCACCTCACCTCAAAACAGGGCTATGTGACTGTTATTTAGAGAAAATTATTTACATATGTTATGCTTGATAAAGAACTGCAAAAAAAAATCCGATCATCTCTTCTAAAGACCTAATCTAAATATCTCCATTGTTAATTCTGAAAAAATCCCACACTCTTTTTAACACATCAGCTGTGATCTAATTTGCAGATTTTTTAAGACAACATTCATCATAGACATCTGTCCTACTTACTACCTTCAACATTCCAATCCAACTGTGCTGAAGCCTCAGAACAAAGCACAGATCTAACTATTCCCACAACTCCCCAACTCCATAACCATTGCTTCAATTTACCAAATATTTTCTGTTACACTCTTTGCAAGCTGGTTGACAGAACTTGGTGTCGACTGGAGTTACAGAGCTGCCCTTGATCTACCAAATCCAAGCAGTGCAATGGTAGGTGAGACACAGAGAGCAAAATAGAAGTTCAGAAGAGGAAGAAGCAGCATGTAAGCATGAGATGATAACCTGTTGCCTCTTTTGAGCCTCTCAGAGCGGAAGTTCTCATAGTGAAGATCCTGGGTCACCTCCTGAAGGTCTTGCATATGGGTACTGGAGGAAGAAAAGTCATTAAAAGATAAAACATCCTTATGTCACATCAGTTTGCTTAAGCAACTCTTGCATTCAGGGCTGTTCCTGGATCAATGTGCTCAGCATGCACACCCACTTAGCATACTAATTTAAAAGCTAATTTCAGTTAAATTGGTGCAGTAAAGGACACAGAGAGGTCATCTCAGCCCTGAGACTTCCCTGACAGGAGCTGTGCTCCCGGGTGAGGCCTCTGATGAATCTGAGCAGGCGAAACAGAGTAGCAAAGACCAGAAAGAAAACAACCAGTGGACTTTTCAAGCCTGCTCCTTTGCAACTGTATCTACTTATGGATACATTGAAATAAGCACAGCTTGATTTACACTCCTGGGGATCTGAGCACCAATCCCACATTACCTTTGAAAAATGAATTAGACAAATCATTATTTTCACAGAATCACTAATTCAGATTGGAGAGAACCTACAGGGCCTGTGTGGTCCAATCCCTGACTAGGCCTAGCTCAGCTAGGTCAAGGTTGCTCATGGCCTTCCCCACACAAATTCTGAATGTCTCCAGGGATAACACAACTGCTGCAAACCCCCAACACAGTGCTTGATTATCTTGGTGATTGTTTTCTAAACTATTATTCAATTGGAATTTTCTAACTTACATTAACATGGTCCTCAGCTTCAGGAAGTCATTATGCTCTGGATTCTCCACTTCAACTACACCCCATGGGTAGAGTCGACCTCTAACTTTTTTACCTTTTGCTTCAATGAGTTGATTGGACCCCACCACACAAAATGGAATGCTGGCCTGAAAGCCAAAAGTGCAAAAGTTACTGATAATGAACCAGGACAAACAACTCCAAGAACAACTCTTGCTCTGCTCAGCACTGCATATTATGGTAATAAGTTCATAATTCTTGTAATTTAAAGGTGTAAAATAAATAAAAGTAACTGCTGACACCATCTTCCAAGCTAGGGAAGCTTGGGCAGAGACACTGACTCACTCCAGGTTGCATTGCCAGTCTTGTTCTAAAGCCATCTGAGCAGTCTGAAAAAATACAATATATTATCCACATATATAACCTATTAAAGCAGTCACACCTTCAGGAGTCTGGTCTGCTCTTTAAAATCCTCATCCTCATCTGATTCAGCATCGGGCAGGTGATAAATCTTGATGCCATGCTCTTCTATTTCATCCAGAATCTGAGATTTGCAATAAAAGAAATCAATATAATATACATGCAGAATCAGTACTTTTAAATCTTAACATAAAATTACTTAACACGCAGTCCCTTAAGAAATCTGGATTTATCTTACTGATCCAAATTGCTCAACAAGGATTTGGTTTCAAATACCATATTTCTTCATCATATTCAACAACTATGTGCCACAGAATTTCAGACAAACAACAGTGTTCACAAAAACACAGTCCTTTGTGGAAACTATGTTTTGTTAAACCTTTGTAATTTTTTTGGTAATAATAAAAGCATTGACTCAGAAGTCACAGCTGCTTTCTACAGCTTAACCTCCTTACTCTTACCTCTGAATTACAACTTTGGGGAGTAGGGGTGGGAGTGTTTGAAAAACTGAGATACATTCACAACAAATACTTTTTTCTTCATGACTGCCAGTAATGGCATCTGCAGAAGGAATCTATTTGCCATAGACCCCAAATTTTGCTCTTTAAAAAAGATAATCTTTATTTCTGCACAATTCCAGCACAGTAAACATACCTACTAGAGTATATTATATATAAAGTCTCTATTCTTATTCCAGATTGAGTAAGGATTTTCAGAATAACTGACAAAAAATCCTAAACTTTTCAATGCAAGAGCCAAGACTGGAGCATGCCTTTGAGAAGTTAATTCTAACACTTCTTTCTAAACTTCATAGCTGTTATTAGCTCACGACAGTTTGTTGAATTCCACCTCCTCCCAGCAAATACATCATCAAGTCCTGCAAGACTGAATGTATTAAGAGGTCTTGCCTCTGGAAGAAAGAACTGGAATGCTTTAGAAGGAGTGACATAGGGGAAGAAAAACAACCCCAAAATCAGAAACATCTCTGAAAATCCCAATATTTAACCATCAGAATTCTGACAGGGTAAAAAAAATATACACATATGCATATTCTCTATGGAGATACTACCTCTGCTTTGGGACTGATTAAACAGGTAACAGAGCAATTACCATCAGCAAATGTATTTAAATATTTTTCCAAAGTTTCAAAATTCACTCATCATCTAATTGTAAATGTAGCCAGTCTGCCATTTTGCAAACAACATTCTAAGGACAAGTGCTCACTTAAATACATAATAAAATAATTTACAAGATATCAAGCTACATATTAAATGTTGCTACACTGTGCATGAGATTCTATTTTCCTCAGCTTGCAGAGAGTAAGGTTAATGAGAATGCTCCTCTCTTCAGCCACCATGCTGCTACAAGCAAAGCACAAAACATTTCTGCAAGCAAGAAAAACACTCACCCTTTTCTTTAGTCTCTCTCGCTCCTTCAGAGAAAGTGTATCAGCTTTTGCAATCACTGGTACAATATTTACTTTGTTGTGTATGGCCTTCATAAACTCAACATCCAGAGGCTTAAGGCTAAAATTAAAACATGGAAAATTTTTATTTATTTTTACTCTGAATTACCAATTTATTTTCACTCCCACATAAATATCTCTCTTTACACAGAGAGAAAGAACACAACCAATTAATGTCAGCAGTTACAGCACTTGCTTAAGTAATGGCAATCTGATTCTGAAAATCTAAGTCAACAGGCACAAACCAGCTCTCTAAAATAAAAGAATGTAAAATAAAAAGACAGAGAAACACCTACCCATGACCAAATGGTGAAATGAAATAGAAACAGCAATGAACTCGATTATCTATGATATGCCTTCTGTTCAATCCACTCTCATCATGCAGGTATCGCTCAAACTGCTCATCAATGTAAGAGATTATGGTCTTAAAACTGTGAAACAAACACAGATTTGAGAAATCATCAAACAGAAGTGTACCCTGATGCCATTGAGATACATAGCCCACAACTTTAGGACTCTTTCAAAGCTAATATTAAACCACTAAGATACCCTGCTGATGAACCAATCTTCTGATTCTAAAGAGCAGGGAGAAGAGAAGAGCACATATCTTAAAATTTTAATGGAATTCTAGAATAACAGCTACTATGCATATGATAGATAGATAGATAGATAGATAGATAGATAGATAGATAGATAAAATATACATAACCCAATCTCAGTTCTACAACAAATTTCTCTTGGGTTAGTGCTTATGTCTTGATTAACATTAACCACACATTTTCAAGACATTTTAAGGTTCTTGTTCCAAACTGATTTAAAATCATAAATGCTTGGCATTGGAAGGGACCTTTAAAGATCACCTAGTTCCAAGCTACTGTCATGGACACCTTCCATTAGTCCAGGGTGCTCTAAACCTTGTCCAACCTGGCCTTGGACACTTCCAGGGATGGGGCAGCCACAGCTTCTCTGGGCAACCTGTGCCAGTGCCTCAACACCATCACTGTAAAAACGTCTCTGCTACATCCAACCTAAACCTACTCTCAATTTCAAACCATTGCCCCTTGCTCTGCTGCTACCAGCCCTGGTATTAAGCCTCTCTCCATGTTTCCTGTGAGCCCCTTTGATATATCTCAAGGCCTCAATAAGGTCTCCCTAGAGTCTCCTCTCCTCTCCTCTCCTCTCCTCTCCTCTCCTCTC
>VZRF01011049.1:121953-146864 GCA_013396875.1 Vireo altiloquus
CTCTCCTCTCCTCCCCTCCCCTCCCGGAACCCCAACTCTCCCAGCCTCTCTTTACTGCAGTTCTTGGACCATTTTTGTGGCCCTCCTCTGCACCTGCTCCAATAGGTCCATGTCTATCTTGTGCTAGAGCCCCAGAGCTGGATGCACAGGTCTCACAGGAGCACAATGGGGCAGAACTCCCTTCCTCAACCTGCTGGCCACACTGCTTTTGACACAGCCGAGGACATTTTTGGCTCTCAGGGACTGTCTACTCATATCCAATGTTTTGTCCACTAGTGTCCTGCTCCTGGCCCAGCTCAGAGGAGGGGGCAGCTCCAGAGAGGACCAATTGCAGTGTGCTGAGTCCTGGCCTTTATTTGGTGGACACTGCTCATCTCTAGAGAGCACCCTCAGGGGAGGAGGAGGAAAGCAGAGCAACAGCCCCTGTGGCCATTCCAGCTGCAGCTGAACCACTGCAACAACCTGTGCCACAAACAGTTGCCTGTTTCTTCTTCTACACAGAAGAAGAAAGGGCCCAGCAAGTCAGTTTGCTTAGTGAAGGATGAAGAGGAAGCAGGGCCCTCACAGCAGGAGGAAGAGGAAAATCACCTGATTGCTATCCCTGGTGAGTTACGAGATAAGAGAAAATATTTCAGCTACCATTTGGGGGAGTCCCTGGCAACCCAGCTGCTCCAGCACTGGGTTATTGCAGCCCACGATATGGAACCAGATGGCAGGGAAGCCAAGGAACTGGGATCCCTGTCCTGGCATGTGGGCATTGACAAGGGGTTTGGGAAGAGGACAGAAATTCTAAGCTCTGCTAGTGACTCCTGTCAAGCGTGAGGAAAAGGTATTCTCTCAAGGCTGTGTGTGTGACCAGGCAGGTGGAAGGCCATGGAGGAAGGTACCCAGTACCTGAAGGAATTAGCTGTGCTGGAGGCAATCTATAGGGGTCCAAAGAATGATTAGTGCCCTGTAGATGCAGATGAGGTCAGCTGTACACAATCCATGTGGCAGAAGTTTGTAGGGAGCTCACCATTGTTGTATGCCAACTCATTGGCATTGTTGTCGATGAAAGAGAGCAAACAGTGCTTCAGGTGACCCAACTGTGGTAATATGAATATCATCTTTTTTCTTCCCTACCAACCTGCACCTCAGCTGTGGAAAGACTGTCCAAGATTAAGAACAGAGTTCAAGAACTGAAAAAATGAATCTGAAGAACTGCAAACTAGAGAGGAAATGTTCCATACCCTACCGGTATGGGCCAGTCTCTGCTATTGGGAGCAAACCCTGCCCTCCTCAAGAGGCAGGATATACACCACAACCTAACCTGTGGTTTTGCCTGCATGATCACAGAGAGGACATGAGGAACTGGGATGGAAAACCCACCACTGCCTCAGCAGCATGGGCGCAGGAGTTGAGAGGAAGCACAAGCACCACAGGAAATTCTTCAAGGATAAACACGGCTCCAGTTTCCAGCGGGCATGACCTCAGACAGAACAGAAGGGCTGATGTTACTTCTGATCCTCTTGGATGGGACCTACCATGAGGGGACTTCCAGGTCATATTTACAAGAAGTGAGCAATGAGTGCCATGACCAGAACCAGCTTCCAGCCAGGTAGAGGAAAGGGACAACTCCTTTTAGGCTGTGTTGATCCCATGGCCTGGCACAGCAGAACAAGTGTACCCTGATACCATCGAGACATGTAGGGGCAGAATTTATTTCTGGGGTGGCAGGGGAATCCCAACAGCTGATNGCAGCAGAACAAGTGTACCCCGATACCATCGAGATATGTAGGGGCGGCAGGGGAATCCCAACAGCTGATTGCACTGGAAGCTGAAGTACACCTGGAACTGACAGCCTCAGGGGGAAGCACAGCCTACCAGCACAGCCTACCATTTGCCATGGACTGATCCAGACTGCACTGGAAAATGTAAGGCTTCAGAACACTTGCAGTACATTGATGACATCATTGTGTGGAGAAACATGGCAGAGGAAGTTTTTGAGAAAGGGGAGAAGATAATCCAGATCTTCCTGAAGGCTGGTTTTGCTATAAAACAAAGTAAGGACAAGGGACCTGCCCAGGAAATCCAGATTTTGGGAGTAAAGACAGGCAAGTTTTAGGCAAGATAGACATCATCAGACTCCCAACAGATGTGGTCAAAAAACCAGAGCTCTGTCCCCAGTGACCAGCAAGAAGGGAGCTCAGACTTTCCCAGGGGCTGTGCATATTCCAGAGTACACTCTGACTGTAAGGCTCCCTATCACGTGATCCAGAAGAATGATTTCAAGTGGAGTCCTGAGCAATGACAAGCTTTTGAACAAATTAAACAGGAGATTGTTCATGCAGTAGCCCTCGGGCTCACCAGGACAGGACAAAGGTCTTGAACCTGAATTTCACTTCATCAGGAGGCATTTAGTTTCCAAAGTTCCAAACCTCTGGGGAAAGTCAGAGGTTACCTTGAGGTTCAGGGGCTTGAGAGATGTGGGATTACCACTGAAAATTGATTGCCATTGATCTCAAGATTACTTCTCAGTATTTACTATAATGTAAATTTGTAAAAAAGAAATCCAAACCAACCAACCAATCAAAATCTAAGATGATGAAAAGCACTTAAAAATTAGGCACAGAATCTGAGAATGCTCAAGTGAATGTGGACAAGATCTAGGGGTGGATTTTTGCTTCCACTGAAGAGTAGGTGATTTATTTTCTCAGAGTATTATTGAGAGCCAAGGTCGCTGTTCACTTAAAGCTCTTTCAAGCAAAATGAAAGCTAACAAAGGACAACAAAAGTGCCACAAAATTTATTTCAAGTTGTGCCGAAGTTATTGATGCCTCTTTACATGCACAGGAATTGATGCATAACACCGAAATTAAACTTCCTCAAAACTAGAAAACAAAAAAATCCCACCTCAAATTCAGCATTTCACAGACACACACCACACATCCACCCCTCAGGAGAGATAAGAGATCTATGTCAGTCTGCATAGGTAGATCAAGATAAATTCTCTGTGCACATACCAGTCTCGACAGTTGATGGCATCTCCATATCCTGGGGTATCCACAACAGTCAGCCGCAGTTTCACACCTCTCTCTTCAATCTCAACTGTGGAGGCTTCAATCTGCACAGTGCGCTCGATCTTATCTGAAAGGCAACAAACTCCATCTCAGAATCGAGTTTGTGAGACCACGTCACTGTGAGATAAGCTCCGGAGATTAATTGGCAGATAAAACAGCATAAATATTATTCTATTGATTGCATTCTAAGGGCTGAGAACAAAAAGTTATCAGTACATAAATTCTTTAGATGTTATTAGGGGGCTAGATGTGATTTCATACTTTTCTTAAAAATAATGTAGAAATTACAGCTAAAGGCACTGAGAAAAAACCATAGGTAATTGGAGAACAATACAAAATTATACATAACGGATTTTTTTTCTAAGGTTGGAAGTTATATGTAATCATCAGCTAACATGATAAAACCTTTAAAGCAAGTCACTCAACAGGTAGCAAAAAGGGAAAAATTGCATCTTTTCTTTTATTACAATATCCTCTCTTGGTGGATTATTGCACACCTTGATTAACAGAATAAAAATAGGACAAGGGAATGAAGAAGAACAGGAAGTGAAGTGCTCGTTCACTAAATAGCAATCCAGAGCAAAGGGATCAAGGTGCAAGCAGGTATAAACAATTTATATGCTTACAATTGCAACAGATTAAAAACTAAATAAATTTTCTGATTGTTTTAGTTGATCATTATTGTGTTATTATGACATGATGACTGGTTTTAATCAAAAAAAGGGATCAAATTTCTAGGTGCTAATGCAAATACACCCAAGGACTAAATAACAAAGACCCCATAGACATCCTGGGTGCAGAGGGAAATGGATTTATCAAACAGCTCAAGTGTCAGGAAACACATCAGAAACTACTATAGCTAGAAATCACTGCTGGTTTTTACCAAAATTCAAAGATAAAGGTGCTCAACTCTGAAAATCATTGAGCAAAGATGTATTTACCAGCAGCTCCTGGGATTATCCTTTCTGGGTAGAGATCTGTCAAGAAGAGGCTGTTTATTAATGTAGATTTTCCCAATCCAGATTCACCTGTGATTCAATATAAAGATAAATTCAACATATTTACATAAATAATTTCAAGACTATCTGGACAGTATTATCTGACTACACATTTTTTCATATTTCTTTCAAATTAAAAATTTACAATTTATAATCTTGGATTAGCAAAGTTTGCACAAAAAGGTCGAATAACAATTTTTACATCTTGGCTTTGTAATGCACTTTCCCAGGGCTTTCACTGATAATTTGTAATTCATTCTGATTGTAAAGTGGAGTTGTGATCTATTTAGACTTAAGATTTCCCATTTCATGTCTCCTGATTTTTTAAGACATGTTTTCCTGTTATCACTCCAGAATGTGAAATATCATATCCAGTGAGAAGCTATATGCTGTCAAGGCTACACCATCAATTTAAACAATGAAAAATGCATTGCTGAACTCCTGTACAGCCAGGCATCATAAAGTGGGATTTATTTCTGCTTTTTGTGCCAATATGACAAACAAGAACTCAAAGCAAGAGGAATATGATCACTGAGCAATTTTTTTTATACTTATGAACTTGGGGATTACTAAATTGTACCATAAACATATTTTTGCTCTAGAGATATTAATGGCCATGAGGAAAGTTCAGAGGACAACTAATCAGTTAGAGATCAATTAAGATCTTTAAATCAAGATTTTAATGAGAACAAATGTTCATAGCATAAAAAAGATGAGCAACTTGTAATGCTCAGTACTTGAATTCACTGAGATCTTTTTCTAGAATTTTAGTTTTATTTCAGGCGTTGATAGAATTAAATTAAAAAATTAGATGTTAAAAAATGATGGGCCACAGATTCCCTGAGTAACACACACTATTCTGCAATATGAATCTAACAAAAATACCTGAACAACAGAAAAAAAAAAAGGGAAACTGTTTTTAAATGAAGATTTGGGTAGGAGCTGATAGTTTTTAATGCCTTATAGAATGCAGGTTCAAGATCAGATTGTACCACTGAAGGTGATATGCACCCAGAGTAACTCAGCAGTCACATGGAATCATTTCAGCAAAACCAAAAAAGTATGATTTCATCCAATGCCACGTTCCATAGTTTGAGTATGGGTAAATATTACACATAAGCCAAATCAGTTTTCACAGTCACTGCCAACAATTATACTGGCTACAGCAGTTTAGTGACTCTTAAGTGAAATAACAATTTAGATGAAGTCATAGCTTAATAATTAGAATGAACATAAAATTGTTAATAAATACAAGTGACTGGGATTTCTTTGGGAGCAACACAGCCAAGCAGCCAAATTCTTATAAACTCCAGCTCATATTTTCAGATACCAGAGTAAACAATAGCAGGGAAAAAAATCATAACCAAAAGCAATGTGAAAAAGCAAAATCATTGATTAGGATTCTGTCAGCACAGGCAGCTTGAAAAGTATTATCCTGCTTAGAAATGAAGAAGGATGGCAACTTAATGAAGACTGATAGCTCAAAACAGGCACTGTGACACAGCCCACAAGAGAACATACTTAAACTCCATGCATATTTGAAGAGAAAGAATTTGCATTCCAAACTGTTGAAATAATCAACAATTTAAAGCACAGTTTATTTTATCTTACATCAGCTGCCTCCCTCTGCTAGTGTATCTTAAAATACCACTCCAAATTTTCAATGAAATTATTTTTTTCCAAGTTCTCTCCCTGTAGATTTCATTTATCCCTTAAAATACAGGCAGACAATAACCATAAAGTTCCACTTCACTCCAGCATGGGTGGATTAATTGCCTTTCTGTTACTCTTACACCATGTCATTTCCCCTCTATTTCTCTTTTACAAGAGGCTAGAAACAACTGTTGGTCTATATAACTTTACATTGCTTTCTTCCAGAACTGTTTTACATGGCACTATTTGCAATTAGAATTCAAAGAGATCTGGAAGTTAAGTTTAGCTACAGCAGAGAAAACAAACCTTTTCTTTCTCAAAACTATTCCCACTTTTAGGACCACTGAACAGTAAATTCTGAAGAGTTACAGTAGATAGCATAATTTGAAGCAGCTACTTATAGTTTGGCTTCACTCTTAGATTTTATAAGATATCCTTTATAGTATCATTCAAATCAAATCCAATGAAAGAAACAGTAAACAACTACGATAAAATTCTAGGAAGACAAAGATAAGAGCAAACTCTGTACAACACTGAAGAACAAAACACAGAAGCAGGACAAAAGCAGTGCTAGGGCTGTCATTTGGCAAAACTAATGAAAGGTTTGAGGATAGACTCTCTCTGTAACTACTGAAATCCAAAACAATTAAGAAGTTAAACACCTCCTATCATGCACTATCTCAGCTCTCCTGCTCGTTCCCACTGTGATCTCTCTTGGGCAAATCTAACACACAAATGGGACTTATTTCTTGTGGTGCCAGGTAATGAAGGGCCTAACTCTACTAGAGTACTCCTTGTGAAAGCCTATTTAAATGCAAGAATTACAGAGTTCAAACACCAAAACTCACAAGCTATGGCTCACAAAGAGAGACAGAGAAGACACCCAAGGCTGATTTGGGAGTCTATTCAACTCTCAAAAACAGCAACTGATTTCTCAAAGGATCAAGCTATGTCTTCTGCAGATTTTTCTTTCCATTCCAGATACCAACACAGGCTCCCAATGAATTACCAGAGTAACACTTTAGATTACAACTGCTAACATAAAATCATGATCAATGTAAAAAGTAACAGCTCACATGAAAACCAACCGGTCCAATTCTCAGTCTTTCTCATTCTTTTACAAGAGTATTTGAAGGGTTGAAAAGACTAGAGTTCAGATTCCTTTGAACTGCAGAAGCATAAACAACATTTTAAATAGAATGGTCTCCTTAATACTAGTCTCTTAATCAAGACATGCAAGTGAACAAAGATTGTATTCAAATGCAAAACCAGTTTAAAACTACATTTTAAATGGAATGCTGGAATCCTGTAAGACAGGAGAGAAGGAAGGAAGAAATGATTGCTGGAGTGCACAATAAAATTTCTTCACCCACAAACTTATTAATGTATTCAAGCATAGTTTGTAATATGGTAAACAACTGTTGCAAGAATCAATAAAATATAAAAGAAAGCTAAATTCTACAATACAGGAGAGTTTCTGATGCAAGCTGAAGCCGTACAATAGTGAAAGTAACATTCATTTTAACTTCGAATTCCCGGCAAGCAAATACTAATTGTGAGAAAAACTATAAAAAGCTTCCTTACCAACCACCATAAGAGTAAATTCAAACCCCTTTTTCACAGACTTTCGGTGAACCTGATTGGGAAGGTTTGCAAATCCAACATAGCCAGGAGTTTCTGGATTGGTAAATTGAGCAGGCTGTTGCTAAAAATGAAATTTTAAAAAATAAAATAAGACAACAATTAACAACCACTCAAGACTTACTAGTTTGCAGGAGTGCTTTCCTCACTTATCTCAAAAGGTTTGAAGCTATGTGAAATACAGAGAGGAAACTACTCAGAGGTTCCTACTATAGTTTCACAAAGAAGTGCAGAACAACTACATTGACCTAGAGCTTAAAAAAAAAAATCTTCACTTGCTCAGCTATCCAGCCAAGATCACCTTAAATGAGACAGAAACAAAATCCCAAATAATTATTTATTAAAGTATGACAAAGTATGAAGTGTGGTCACTAATCACATGCTTTTTGAACAGTCTTCACACACAGCTAAAATGAAATAGTTTTCTATGGACTTGAATAAAACCATGACCATTTCTGATCCATTTTTAGCACATCCAAAGGAAAACCCTGAGCAACTTGTGAAGTGACAGCCATCTGCTGGAAGTGCTCTCCAGAGAGCTCTCTTCAAGTGTGGGCAAGGGGAATTTACACATTAGTGTTTCAAAAGCTCACTGCTTCAGATACGGCAGAGAAATCTTTACATCTCTTAGTTCCCTCTTCAAACACATTGCTCAAAGCACCCTTTATCATTAATTTCACTCCAATAAGCCTACATGGATGTTTTACCCATCACATCAAATGCTGGGGGCCAAAAATTAGATGAATCCCAGCATGACAACAGTATTTTAGGTTACAATATTTTAAATGAAGGATTTTATTGGAAAACTAGCTGATTCTATTAGTAAAGAAAGAAATTATATCTAAAATATAATTTTCTTAAACAAGTCCTGCTCAAAACAAAGTCACAGAACGGAAGTTTCAATGAAGATGCACCAGGGAGCTTGTATGCAACTCTGCCCAAAATTAAATCCTTCCAACAGTATTAGTTAACTGCAGAGATTTATACTTGCATGAAACTACTTTAATGTATGTTTTACATCACTCATCTTTCAATATTATGTCTCCTATAGACAGTAAATTTATAATACCTTTCACCATCAAACACATGCAAGTTGCACATTTTGTCATTGAAAATTAATATTTAAAAACAAAAAATATATTTCACAGTGTTACATTGGAAGACAGAAATGTTATTCTTACCTTAGACATTTTTAGGGAAGGACAGGAAAAAAATCTGAAAAAATAATATGTTTTTCAGCTTATTAAAAATTGTATGAGAAAATAACCCACCCACAAACCAGTGTAATATCCATTGTTGCACACTAAATTGAAAAAGGAGCATCCCTGATTGGATGTCCAGATTCTGAAACAGTGTCAACTTCTTCACAGAGCACAAGTATTTGACCCTTCTGTACTAAACCCAGGCAGAATTTTCAGCTACCATTGCTCCTATAAACACAGTCAGACAATAAATTCAAGCAACCTGAATGTGGGGTGCTGAAGGCACCAGATGTGTGATAAGCCATTCTGAAGCCTTAAAAGTCCACATCCTTTTTGGAAACTAACCAAATCAAACACCCTGCTAAAAGACACCTTGCTCTTTACAGGAAACCACTTTTTCAAAACAAAACAAGAAAAAACAAAAACCCCAAACTCGTGTTTTGTTTTTCTTTTCAAGCCTCTTTCTCATCAGCATTTTCTGTCATGCTTGAGTGTTTTATAAAGAGCTAACAGCTTCAAAATGAAACTTTTTCTCCTCCTCTTTTATCTAGATGCTTGCAAACTCAGTCATTCTACCTTCTGTTGCCAATATAAAATTTTCACGTGTGAAATATAAAACAGCCAGCACCCCCCAAAAAAAAAATTAAGATTTCTTATCTAACACTTCTATGCAAAAAAGTCTCATAACGAAGACTCACTAATCACTAACTTCCACGATTTAAAGAAATCATGTGATTTACTGTGGCAACATAAAAATGTCAGTATATGCTGTATCTGCAAGTGATGAGAACTCAATTCCCCTTTCTAGTCCCTCCTCTGGTTCACCCTTTTACCACAGGGTATCTGTTCCCACTCCCAAAGCCCACAGTCACCCCTTAGCTAGCTCACTCACACTTTAATTCTACAGATTTGAAATTATCATTATCTTTCCATTTTCCAAGCAGATTTCTGTCAGCAAGTTCAGCTTTGTGTGAAATGACACCAAAGTGCTTCAGTTTGCAGCACCCTTCAGTCTGCTCCTCCCAGCAAAGAGACATCTTGCAATCAAAACAAACTGCCCAGCGTTAGACGGCAGAAGACCAACTTTTTGTGTCAGGCACAAGGTAAAGTTGTTTCAGTGTGGGGATGACCCCCAGGATTATCTTCTCGAAGCTACTATATAGGTGTGTGTTGACACAATTGCAACCTCATTTGGGCTTGACGGGAGGTACAGACTGAAGATGTTAAACATTGAAGCAATTTAGTGTCCTTTCTCATGAAGCCGAATTTGCTGAGAAAAATCTGGCACCCTGGTTACTCCCACGAAGTAAAAACTGGATAACATGGCTCTCAAGTGAAATTTCAAGATAAAAATAAATTCTTGTATTTGCAACATCTGCATTTCAGTCCATAAAACGATCTATGACCTATGATGTATTCAACTAGTGAAGAGGTTATCCGTGAGCCTTTTATCATGTAAGATTGCTCTGATAGCAACTCTTCCTTCCGACAGTGTTTCCTGCCAGTGATGTCATTGATTCCTGCTTAAGCATTCTCCATGAGAGGTTTTCAATGCCAAACAAAACTAGATCCTGCTGGAACAGAGGAACATTCTTTTAATTTGTGAGACTTGTCCGTCACCCAAGTATTTCTCAGAGGCAGGCTAAGAGCAGAGGAAAGTTTCTCACAGCTACTAAGAAACGAAGCAGCGAGCAGAGCTATGCCGACGGCTACAGCTACATTATATTTTAACATACAGACCAAGCACAGAAATCTTTCACCAATGATCTTTCCCACAGCGTTTCCGCCAGCTCTGAGCGCTCCGACACAGGCAGGGGCACACCCGAGCCCGAAGGCCGAGGCCCCGCTCGACCGCAGCCCTAGCCCAGGGGGTCGCACGGGGGCCTTAGAGCTGCGGCCAGGGTCAGGGGTTTAGGATGCGGGCGCCTCGAAGGAGCCCAGATTTTCCTCAGGAGCTGGTCGGTCATGTTCTTCACCCTCCGGTTTCAACAGCGCGGCTGGAGTTTCCTACGAGACCGTGTTCAGAAGCGACCGCCTCACACGCTGTGGGAGGGGCCCTGCTCCTCCGCGGCCCCCGCTCGGGGGTCCCATGGCGGCCCATACAGCCACGAGGTCCCGTGCTGGGCGGGCGGCCAGGGCGCCTCACCTCCCCGGCACCCCCCGGCCCATCATCCCGCTCCCTCCTCACCAGCATCACCCAACCTCAACCATCATCTAACCCCTCAGGCTCGGGGATCCGTCTACGCGGCTGAAAAGGACAGACCGCGGCTCCTCCCCGCCGCCTTCCCTCATCCCCGGCCCTTCACCGCCGCGCAGAGGGACCCCGAACTCCCCCGAGGCAGGGCAGGGCAGGGCCCCTCACTCCAGCTCAGTTCGCGCCTCCGTCAGCCGCCAGCTCCGAGCTCCGCTCCCGCGCGCGCACGGCCGGAGGAGGGGGCGGTGCCGCCCCGCCCCGCGCCCCGCCCCCGGGCACTGCCTGGCTCCGCGCGCACGCGCGCGCCCCGTCCCCATAGCAACCCGCTGGGACGGGGCGGGGCCGCCCGCATGTTGTAGGTCACGCACATCCCCTCTGCTGCACCAAGATGGCGGCCGGGCCGTCGGCTTCGTACCCAGCATAGGCTTCGCTGCGGGCCGACTAGAGGTAATGCCGGGCCCGGCGCGGGAGGGCGGGGGCGGGAGCGCCTCAGGTGAGCGGGAGGAAGGCGCGGGCCCGACGCCGCGGCCGGGCGCGTACCGTCGCCTGCAGCAAGATGGCGGCAGCGGCGAGAAGGGCAGCGGGCGGGATGTGTGGGGAGCGCTCGGCCCCGCTCTATGGTCGCGGCCGCTGCCATTGGCGCAGCGCGGGCCACGTGCCGCCGGCGCACCCCGCACCGAGCCTGGGGCGCGGGGGCCGCCGCGGGGTCCCGCTCCGCAGCCCCAGGTTCCGCTCCGCCGCCAGCGCCACCTTGGCGGTGGGGAGCGCTCCGGGGCCACCCAGGAGCAGACAAAAGCCATGAGTCACGTCCCGCTTCCTTTCCCTGCGGCGGATCGGCCGGGGCTGGGCCCGCGCCGCCGCTGAGGGGATGCGGCTGAGGAAGCGGTCGCCTTCCCCCTTCCTTCGGCTGGTGGGGGGTCCCGCCCTGTGCCCCCGGGCCCGGACTGCTGCCGGCTCTCCAAGTGCAGTAGTCTCCATTCCCACTGTTCCTGGCCCCAAAAGCTGAGGCTGCGCCCTGGGCTGCGGTGGGGGAGGGTTTTGGCCTCACCTGTGACACTGCAGGTAGCGTCAGCCGCCTCCGTGCATGATGCGTGAGGAAATTCAGCCTCTGCTGGCCTGCTCTCTATGCCTGCAGTGTGGTTTTATTTCGGGTTATTTATAGACCGGGATGATCCAGCAATCCAACAGCCCTGAAGAGGGTTAAGCGCGGGGCGCTGATGATTCTTGAGCTATAGCTGAAATGACACATGATAAGTAGCACTTCCCATGATGGCTTTCCCAAAACAGTAAGGGAGGGTTTCCTGCCTGACGAGTAGTTTCTTCCACTGAAAGACAAGAAGCAAGAGAGGAGATTGTGCTGGGAATGTTGGTAGTATGGAGATCTGCTAACTCAAAAGATGAGGCAAGGACCTTGAATTCACTAAGTTTAGAATTTGAAACATTCTCAGCTTTGTGGCTGAGAAGTGAAGATTGGTGGCATTCAGTCCCAAAGAATTCGAAAGAGTAATTTCTTTTCCTATACTATTGTGTAATTACAGAGAAAAATCTGCACACTCATATGTGCTGCATTGCTTTATCACATGTTTTCTGTTCATTAAGGTAAGTGATGAAGCTGTCAGACAATTTAGTCTCCATTTTTCCTACTGTTTCTATTCTGACAACTGTCTTCAGTTAGAAGACCACAGATAGTAGTATGGTTTGTGGGGTTTTTTTTCTCCAAACCTGGCTTGGAAGTGGTGTTTCATGGATTGTTTCATAGGTGGGTTGGATATCCCTCTCTCTGGTAAAGGAACATATATCAGAGCTGAAGCAGGAAAGGAAGTGGTAACCTAATGTTTAGCTGTGTGCTAAAGCTCTGTCTCTAACCCTTTGCCTATTTAGATTTAAGCTGTTAGAAAAAACAGCCTTCCTGTTTGTACATGGGTTTTTGTAAAGCATGGCCCAAATCATAGGCAGAGCCATCTGCAACAAAAGCACAAAACCTTTTTCACATAAAGGTCCACAGTATAGCTTTACAGGGGTCAGAATGATGGGCACAGGAAAAGCTCTCCCAGTTATGGAAGTAACAGTAACTGGCAGTATGTTACTGCAGGGTGGCAGAGGCAGTGTAACTAGCCAGCCTGAGCTTTGCCACTGCTGCAACATCCAGTAAGTCCAGATCATTCTCAAAGCACAGTTTTCCAAGTAGCTTCTAAGAAATAGTTAAAGATTGCTCCATGTTTGTTCTGTGTATATCATTTTGGTGTGTCCATAGCTGGTAGTGTGATACACACTCGTGTGTCCTCCTTTGTTGCAGTTAAGCTGATTTTTTTTTTGGTTGGCTTCTTTTTTGCCTCTCCCCCAGTCTTGCCTGATAGGGTGACAAATCTTCTTATGATTTTGGTAGTTATTATGGTCACTACTTTTTCATTTGTTTCACTTACTTAGACTGGGATGATGAAGGAGGAGGTTTCCCCTTGAACTGGAATTGGATCCCAATGTTGTTGTTTGTTGCACAGCATAATAGTGACAATAGTAACTTGGTTTTGGTAGGCTAAGGGCAGTTGTTCTTAGTCAAATAGCTGGTCTTTTGAAGATAGTATGGTCTGTTAGAAGAGAGCTTTGTAACCTTGGGCTTCCTGAAGCTGTTACCTGAGTGGGAACCATTCCAGACAAGGCAAACTGTGCAGTTTTCACCCTTTTGAAGAAAATGGCTATGTTTTACTGGTTACAGTATTTTGGGTGAGACTGCCTTTTCCAAAGCATAATATTCTCTTTGTATATAGAAGCTTGTTAAGCTGGTACAGTTGCACTTAGGATTGTGCTGCTGTGAAAATTTGGGTAATTCATCCAGTCACTACTGGTCAGGTGGTCAGAGTAGTCAGCAGTGGCACTGGGACCAGTTCAGAACATTCAAAATTAATGCAGGTGTGTGGTTAGAATCATTGGATCATTTAGGATGGAAAAGACCTCCAACATCATCAAGTCCAACCACTCACACCGCTGTGTTCAGCACTGACCCATTCCCCAGGTGCCATGTCCATACAACTTGAATACATCCAGGGGTGGTGACTGATGGATAGCCTTTGCTGCTTCCCAGTATCCAATCTAAACCTCCCCTATGAATGAATGAATGAATGATTCACTTAACCATAACTGGGAGGATTTTGGCAATTTGACTGGTGGGTTTCTGTAGAGTATCAGATTGATGTGAAAATGTTTCTCTTCGGAAAAAAAGATGTTCAACAATGGTTCAACTTTGTTTTGTATTCAAGAATTCTACAGAAGGAAACCCTCAGGCCTGTGCTGTGCAGAGCTTATGAAATAAACCTCAGAGTGAAACAGCAAGACTGGCAAGTGTTCCCATGGGTGTTTTGAACCCTTACGGGAATGTTACAGTCTTCATGAAGATGTACAGAGTAGTGGTGTCCCTGGAACATCCGTGGAAATGTTTAAGGCTGGGTTGGACAGGACTTGGAGCAACCTGAGCTAGTGGAAGGTTTCCCTGCCCATGACAGGGAGTGGAACTGGATGGTGGTTAAGGTCCCTTCCAGCCCAAACCAGTCTGGGATTCTGTGCACCACTGAAGAAGTTGCAACAGCGTTTTTAGAGCAGACTGAGAAAGGCATGTTCATCCAGGAGGTAACAAGTCTAACTTGTCCAGGAGCACGTTACTGAGAGACCTGGAGCCTGCAGAACTTCTGCAACGTGTGTCTGCGCAATAATTAAGTAGGTGTTATTGTATTAAAATATGAAAACAGATAAAGAAGAGATAGGAAAATAAAACCCAGCTGCAGGATTAGGCCTCTGTTCCTCTTCCTAATTACCCTGCCTTTGAAAGCAGAATGCTGTTGTGTAGCTTGTTGGGCTTTGCTCATGTTTTTTTATTTTACTTACTGTTTTTTCTAGGCCTTTGGTCTAGAAGCTCTTCCTGCAGAGTCTGTGCTTCCAGGAGCCTGTGGTGTTGATTGTGGCCTGTGAGGCTGCATTTGGAGTAGAAGGGAGGGCCCTGCTCAGTAGGGCCTTTTGGGGAAGGGATTGCAGAGGATTCAGTACACCTGGAACTGGTCTCTGGCCTCCAGGTGTTTGTGCTAGACTGGTCATTAGTCAGGAATCTAGTATTGTTTCAAGAACTCTTTCAGTTTTAGAGATTCCTGGGTTTAGAAGAAGAACTTTGGGTTACTAGCTAATCCTGGATGTGTAAGTACACCTGAGAGATTTGTATTTATATTTGTATTTATCTGTCCTTTAGCTTTAAAAGAAGGCAGAGTTTTAGGGTATAAACAGTCTATTTAAATCTTGTGATTTGCATTCCCATCTTAAATGGATAAGTCTTGAGTCCCAAATAACTCTAGTGATCTTTTTCCACATTTTCCTTCTGTGAACTCATGTTGCCCCTTAGCTCTCATGGTATGACTTCAGTGGAAGGAAATTAGAAAGTCAGGTTGAAAAAAGATGTATCAATTAATGAGGAGGAAAAGTTCCACCCAAAACAAGGGGAAAAACTGAGTTACTAGAGGATTTATGTGTTTAAGGTTTTAATTGCAACAAGGAGAAGTAATCAGGCTGTGATTAATGTTCTGAGCTTGTTTGATTAAAAAAGGTATGTTAAAGCTGAAGTAGTTAATTTTTCCTTCATATAGGTGATCTCTGGTGTTTCTACCTACACAAGCTCTGATATTTTCCCAGCAGTCTTGCAGAAGTACAGGAATAATTTCTGGCAACTACTATATAATACAGATACTTTTCTTTGATCCTGGCGGTAGACTTCACTTGTCTCTCACGACTGGTTCTGTGTTGTTGAATGTCGCATTTGGTAGATCTTTCAAGCCTCATAGATACCTACTAATATTTTGCAAGTTACTGCTAGATACATTAGCATGTAAGTAACTTAAGCACATGTAAGTACTCCTGTGGGTGCAGAGGGCTGACCTTGGCCACAGCTGCCTGGCCCGTGGGAGCTGGCTGTGTTGCTGAGGCAGCGAGGGAAGCATGTCACTCTTTTGTGAGGGGCAGCGGTTGGAGCAAGGAGTTATGTCCAGCTAGAGACACAAAAGAGGCACTTGCATAGCAGCAGGCAGAAAAAAACAGGGAGAAACCTGAGAGGAAAGATGGACCACAAAAGGCTCATCTAGAGGAAGTCATAATGAGTTTAACTTCAGTGGAAAAGCACTAGAAGAAGGGAAGGGATTGGTTCAGTAGCTGCAAGACACAAAGAAATGGCGACTCACAGGAAAAGTTTTGCCTTTGAAAGGATTGAATAGCACAGTCATACATATGCGACCTCCCTTAAATGATGTTATTTAATTTAATTGCAAAATAAAATGGATTTACTTGTTGACACAAAATGGAAGTAGTACCAGATTCTCTTACACTCCACAGCACAGTGTCTGGAACTGTTTTCCAGCAAGTTTTTCTGTCTTTACTGAATGTTTTTCAGTGATGGGAAAGAACCACTTGGGAGAAGTTTGAGGATGGAACAGATAGATTTATTTAGTATTAATGGAAGAAAAGAGACACACCCATCCCTTCCCGCTGAAAAAAAAAAACCCAACAAAACAAACTCAAACATGAAAACAAGGAAACAAAGCAAAACCAAGAAACAGAATTCTATAAGGAACTTGTTTGTAAATGTATGTCATTGTGATTCCAGTAAAAGTATCTGCACAAATAACTTGTGTGTATGCCACATCTTTTACCTGCATGAGAAATACCTGTGAAGGAGAGTTTCTGGGAGTGCTCATATCATGACCATTGATACTTGTGTGCTGTAGCTATGAATTCAGCAATGTCCCAGCAAATAACTGGATTTTAGGGAGGAAACACTTGGAACCATGTTGTGTTTGGACTATTACAGTCCTGTTTGGAGGAAGCAGGACCCAGCCTTCTCTCTGTGTTGCTGAATTGATAGTTGCTTGTTGAGATCTCTGTCAAAGCCCATAAAGTGCTGTCTGACCCCAGGTCACAAGCCAGGTCCATGTCAGGACTGTGGTTTTAAAGGAAGGTTACTGGTAGCATATCTCACAGTAAATACCATGAGGCAGGTATAGCTGGCTGTCACAAAGGTAACCTCTGGCATATTTTTCATCAGGGATTGGATAACTGGAATAATCTTCTTACATCATTCAAATGTCAGGCTTGGTTCAGGGTATTGGCACACAGCATGGGCATCACTCCCCTGTCCCTTTCCTCCGCCCCTGTTGGTTTTGGTTGACTGATACTTCAAGGGTTTTACAGTGAGTTGCTGAAAAATCTGCAAAGGCTTTTTTTCAGAGGAACACTGACTGTCTTGATGGCCAGTGCTCGATTCAGGTGATACCACCTGCTGTAGAATCCCTTTGCTAGTTCTATTCTGCTTTTTTGTAGTGTTGTGTTTTTGTCTATCCCTCCATTTCTGGCCCTGGGAATTAAACTGGATATTTCACAAAATAAACTGGGTAGTTGCCAAAGATGAGTGACAAACAAAGCCTAGGACAGGCTGTGTGGCCGGAACAGGGACCTCAGGCAAGGGATGGGTACATGGGTTGAGTTAGGAAAAAGGAAGAGAGTAAGGGACAGAGTTAAGATTTCCCCAGTGGCAAGGACAAAGGCAAAGCCAGGGAAAGCCACAGTGGGGCAGGAGGCCAGGAGTGGTTGGACTTATTACTGCTTGCACCAGAAGTTGGGGGGTGGTTTTGTGTCTCCAGTGGTCAGTGGAGATGGTGTGGACTGCCTGACTTCTCTTGCCTTTCTGAAAACGGAGAGCAGGGTTCTGCTGCTTGTGCACCAGACCCCAGCTGTTTCCATTACTCAGGAGAAAGTAAGTTTTCTGTTATCTCTGTGCCAGTGATAAAGCTAAGTGTAAACCTGTGCTGGAGCAGTTGAAAGGAAAGCTGAAAAGAGCAATTCTCAGAGCAGGCAGGGTGAGAGTGGGAATGGGAATATATTATGGTTGACCTGTTAGTGCAAATGCCTTTGTTTTCGAAGTGAATACTTCAACAGTTGGTGCAGCCTGCTGGGATTTAGGTGTTTGGTCTTACGAGGACCCTTGGAATGTCTGGAGAATAGCAAGTTGTAGGTATATGACTATTGCTTAAAAATAGAGCTGGTTATGTAGCATTGAGGAAGCTTAAAAGTCAAGTTTTGTGCCTGCTCTTATAAATAGTTTCATGAAATTAAAATACTGAGTTGATGGCTCTGTTGCTTGCAGCATGGTTGTGGGTAAAATGAGAGCAAGCAGTGAGTATTTACAGAAGTTCTTGCAAATTTAGGAAATGTTAACCCCTCTATTTTATTTGAAACCTCATATTGCTCAGGACACCATTCTATTAATCCAAAAGACAATAACAAAGTGGGTGGAGGACTGAGCAGCATGAGGTATCAAAACAAAAAAATTGTACCCGAAATGGTTCATGTCCTGTTCCAGTTCAGCCCAAAGATGAGCAGGGTAGAACTGGGAATGATTCAGTTATGAAAAGAGGTTTTAAGCGTAAAATAATATTATTTGTAACAATTAGGGGGAATAGTTTTACTCTGAGTTCTCACTATCTCTCTTTCTCTCCTTTCATAGCAGGCTTAGAGTGGCCTTGCAAATTTGGAAGGGAAGACTGTCTGGGTTTTTCACTGTCAGTTTAGATCACTGTGATGTAATTCTGTCTAACACATGAAGAGCCTTTTGCTTGGCCTAGTAGAGATTAGGAATTAGTGCTTGTCTGTGGATATGCTGAGCCCCTGTTGCATGTGCTATGAATAGGACAAAGGAAAGGCAGTGCTTAAATAGTGAGGGTCCGAGCATTGCTTTTCCAAAGTGGCAGTTGGAATCAGATATTTACTTTAATGCTTTTGCAGAGGAATTGTTGCCAAACTGAAGGTGGGTTTTTTTCAATTTTAAATAGTTCTCTCCTGCTCCAAACAAAGCACTAGCCTCCCTGCAAGTTTCAGGTTTTTATTCTTTCAAGTGTTTTGTTTGTCACAATAATGCTGACTTTTCTGGGTTGTAATTTCAAGCTGCTTATTGCAACTGAAGGATAGAAATAAAGAAAAATGAAATTTACAGAATTAGAGAGTCTTGTGAAGCCTTGTGACTTGGGAAACTGGAATTCGGAGCAAAACATACCAGAGCGCATAGAAAGTTTATAAAAATGGAGCTCTGGCATCCTCTTGAGTCTTCGTTATCCAACAAACATTAGAAACTGAGGAATCTTTAAAATCTTTCAAGAATCCTTGAACAACTTTGCTGGGGTTTTTTTTATATAATACGTCAAATCAAAGTAGCTAAGCAAGATTAAAAAGAGCTGGAACCCAAACAAAACGGACGAGACCAAATGTCTGTTTACATTTTTACTTAAGTTGCAATTTTTCCGCTTCTCCCCTGAAAACTGGCATTGGGGAGGTCTAATTTAGTTTGGCACTGTTCTTTTTTTATTTCTTCATTTTCTGTGTATATTTATCTAATCAATGTGAAAAGAAGTGATTGTTGTCATCTTTATAAACTGCTGTAAGCAAGTACTTAAATTCTGTCCTGCAAATCATCAGCCTAAGAGTACCTGGAGGAGGGTCTTAGTGAGTCTGGTGGCAGGTTTGAGCTAAGGGACACAGCTGACTTTACATTTTCTAAGTATACGACAGTTAATGGGGGAAAAAGGTAAGTTTAGGGCTTGCAAATCCCTTGCCTTTTCAAGCTAGATGATGTATAGTGCATGAGAGCTGCTGGCAGCATTTCTTTAAAAAAATTGCCACGTGTTCGTTTTATATTGCAGTGGCCAATGGAGAGAGAACAGGAGACACTGAAAGGTAAACAAAAGAACTTCAACGCAGTAGCCAAAGGAGAGCGAAGTGAAAAGTTTCCATTTGAAGAACAGAAAGAAAATAGTGCATGCTTTCTTCTGCAGTATCTCCAAAATCCTCATTTCTTGGGTAACTGGGATTTTAGCAGGCGTTGGGAAGCACCTCTCAGCTCACTAATTGTGGAAGGTTTTTGTTCTTCTGCAGTGTAGAATGGCAAGCAGTGCTGCAGCACCACTCTGAAAGTACCTGCAAGTGATAAGCACACAGTGTGGTGGTAATTTAAACTAAAAAGCAAGATCAGCATAGAGAGCCAACATTGAAATTAGAGGTTCTAACTATAAGATAAAAACCTTTTTTCACTGTAAGGGTAGTCAGGTATCGGCATAGGTTGCCCAGAAAGTTGGTGCAGCTCTGAAGGTTTTCAAGACCTGAGCAAGGAAAGCCCTGACTGCCCTGGTCTGACCCTGCTTTGAGCAGGCCCAAGAGACTCAGACCTCCATGTGTTGCCAGATATTCTGAATTTCTGTTATTTCTGTGCAATATATCTGGAATATTTTTTTTCTGAATCACTTTTTTCATTCTGGAGTCAAAACAGTGTTTTGCTTTACTGTGAAACTGGAAGATACTGGTTTTACTTTATCCCTCATATTTATTCTTCATTAAAATGTTTATTGGCTCCCCAAGGCTAGGAACCTGAAATTTGCTTCTACTCCTTAAAACTTTTTGAAAGCCAAGTTTATGTTAAATCAGATTTCTCTCACAGTGCAGGTGGAAGGGCAGACTCAGACTGGTCCTTCCTTTTGCTTTGCTTTTGAATTGATTTTATTAAACTGTCCATTGATTTTTTTTTTTAATTTTTTTTCTTTCTCGTCTCTGAAAAGGCATTTGTTTTGTCATAGCACCTGACATCCAAGGATCACAGTCCACAGAGAAAATCAAGATGCTGTGTGTGCACAGCCAGGGCATATAAAAACACAAACACAACACTATAAAAACAAAAACACAACACTACAACCAAGAGCATTTTGCTGGCCAATACACCAAATCTGCAGCAAATCTAAGAGCAGAGCTTGAGTCTCTTTACTGTTTTGTTTTGGGTGTTGGGGTTTTTTTCTTCATTAAATCTCATGTTCTCAGTATTCCTATGTAAAACCAGCAGGTTTTCCTCCCTCTACAGTCAGAAGACCTGATGCTCCTTGTTCACACTAGAACTCTGTCCACACCAGAATGTTGCTCCAGTTCTTCCTACCTATTCTGCATGCCCCTTGTTACAGAGCACCCTGTGGCAGGCTAGGAAGGGCAGTGTACCTATTCTTTGCTAGCTGATGGTTGCATAATTTTATTGTCAGAGTGCCCAGGAAATAAGACTTTTAAAGACCCATATTGGCCTGAGAGCCCTGCTGAGGTTTGTCATTTTCCTTCAATATCTAGTCAGCTCTTCTGTTCCTGCAAGAGAATTGCCCTCAATAAACAATGTAGGTTACCAGGAGGAAGGCAAGTGGTGTTGCACCCACATGGGACCCTATATTTTATACCACCAAGATCCTGTGTGAGACAAACACTCATAGTCGCTCATCTTTCTTCTCAGATTAGTGCCTAGGCTTGGGTAGACTTTTCTCTTTCTGCCTGTAATTCTCTAATTTGGCCTGCAAAGATGGTGGGGCTGCATTAAGTACAGCCAAGGGACAGAATTTAGCCTACAGAATAATTTCTTCCCAGTGTGTGAATGAGGAAGATAGGTGTCTGATTTGCACATCCCTGGAAGTTTTGTTCCTCATGGCAAATAAGTAAAAACTAGTCTCAAAGTCACAGAGACATAAGCCATGTGGACTCATGTTCAGTCATTTCTTATGATGAAACTTTTTTTATTCTCTTAGCAGAATGATCTGTGTAATTTGACTCTTTAATTTAATAGAGGTTTTCTGTAGAAATGCAAATGTTCTGTCGGAAGATCCCCTGGTGAGCCACAGCGATAGCTGTAGAGCTTAGACACGTATCCTGCTTTGGCTGAGAACCTCAGTACTCGCTGGCATACAAGTGCCCTGCATCCTGAATCCTCTTTGCTTGCTTTTTCTAGTGTGATGCAAAGTATACCCCCAGCCCTTTTCTCTTAATGCCACTGGCAAGGGATGTGCTGAAATGGATGCTTTCAGGGGTAGCTCTTTTGTGGTGCTCTCTGACTTGAGTGTGTGGGATAAGCACCCAGAGTACAAAAAGGGTGCTTATTTGTACAGTTTTAGAAATCTGGAGTTATATTTAACAGGAAATAAAATCACAGCACACACACACTTTTTGGAACATACTTGGGTTGCTTTCCAAATAAGGCTTTCGGTTTCTGGCAGGAAAAATAGGACTCTCTTATAACAACAGAAAATACAAATAGGCTAGAAGAAATGCTTTGCAAAATCCCAGCTCAGCCGAGGGTGGATGTGCCAGGAAAGACCAACCTTTTTGCTCCAGTCGTTTAAGGTGCAGTTTCCTCTCCCTTCCCCAAGAGTCCTGGAGTGAAGTGATTATGGAAAGCTTCTTAACTCCTCAACCTTGCCTTCACATGGGTGAACACATGTTCCAAAAAAACAAGCCCCAAATCAGTTCAGTGTTAGTTTTATCTCTGTGCATGTTTGATGTTTTTGCTGGTCCCATTTCTGTGTCCTCCCTCAGACTGGTGATATGAGCTGCCAGTCTGATAAACCATGGAAACTACTCACTGCCCAATCCTTTAACCTTTCTGCCACCCTTTGGTGTTCTCTTTGGGAGGCTTCTTTTTCACTTGGTCTAACAAGTCATGAAATTGGGGTCTGTTGTAATGCTGCCAAAATATGGGTTACTTGAGGGAGAGTGGTGGGTTACTGTTTCTCAAGGGGTTGGGTACCTTCTTCTGTCTCCATTCCCCTCAACTACCAAAAATTCCTCCACCTGGCTTACAGGGGAGCCATTTTACACACATCTCCGTGACAAGTGTATTTTTAATTTTTTTTTTTGGTGTGAGATTTTGTTTGCGGGCAAATAAGTAGACAGAACAGGCCTGAAGCAATCCCTGCAGACCCTTCTCTGCCCATACTCTGTAGCCTCATTGAAGGAAAGGTATGAAGTGGGACATGGATGGTTGGAGTGCTGGTGGGAGCAGGTGGTTGAAATAAGCCTCCTGACACTTTCTAAATGTGCTTTTGTCCGTGGACAGGATGCTTCTGTACTTACTGAACGTGGGAGAAAAGGTGAGCTCTTCCCCCCATACACACACCTCTTTCCCTGTGGAAGATCTTCCTCTAAGGAGAACAGCCTGTGACAGGTTTCCTTCAGCAGAAACCATTTTTGAGAGTGGCACACAGTGAGGTGCTCTAGGCCTTCCAGTAGCTTCTGGGACTGGCAGTCTTCCCTCCCACTACTTGCAGCTGCAAATAAAGGAAGGGCAACAGGCAGGGGAAAATTGCCTCTTAAGCAGACCTGAAGAGGAAGCTGTGATAGAAGCCAGAAATCCATAATAACCTGGCAACCCGTGGCTGCAGCAGCACTGCATAGAGAGAGCAGGAGAGGGCCATGTGGTTATCCCAGAGGCACAAGGTGGCATGTCCCCACAGAGGGCCCCTGCTGAACCAGATAATGAGGTGGAGTTGAGGGAGAGTGATGTTGGTACCTTGGTAAGATGCTGTAGGCTGGAGGTTGTGATGCTTCTCTGGTTCCCTGGCACAAGGGATTGTGGTACTTATAATGTTAATTGGAAGTTAGAGTGTTGGAAGGAGCCTGCCTGCTTTGCGCTGGGGAGATAAACACCAGGGGGCAAAAGCACCAGAAAAGCATCGTGCACCTTAAGCAAGGTTCAGAGTCACAGGCTCTGAGTCCCAAATTACAACATCCTGCGCTGCAGCTGCTGCCCAAAGTCAGGAGGTGCTGAGGTTTGCCCAGGACCCTGGAACTCTGCTTTTGCATGAGCCATCAATGCCTTGGTAGGCACCAGCCTGCATGTGTGCCTTACGGGTGCTTGTGGCGTCCGCAGCCCAGGCGGTTTGTGTCGGAGCAGCCAGAGCATATATGACGTGGCAGCAGTGGCTGCCTTTCTGTGGAGAACCCCATGCTTAGAATGGGATTCCTGCATCCTCCTGGAGATAACAGGCTTTCTGAGGAGAGGCTGGGATGGGGGAGATAGATCGTGGAGGTCCCTGGGCATGGTGTCAATTCTTGACGATTGTTCTCCTCTGTTTAGCAGACTTCCTGATTTCACCCACAAGTGTATCTTTATTTATAGTTATGCATTGTTTGTGTCAAAAAATTCAAGTGCTTTGATGATGTCCTCCCAGCCCCAAGATAAAAAGAGGAGAAATGGAGAAATCTACTCTTGTTTATTAATAAGTAATAATTTTACTGAAGGCTAAATACCATCCATGTTTCCATAAATACAGTGCACGAAATCTCTAAAATTTACTGCATGTAATCAAAAGCAGTTATGACAAAGACCTCAAATTTTTGTGGTCAGAGCTCCACAGAGCAGCTTCTTTTGTTTTGTTTGTTAAGGGCTGGGAGTGCTCTCTGTCTCAAGGTGGGAATGAGAAAAACAGTCACTAAGTGTAAGTCAGGAACTGTGAGAGATTAATGCTGTGTAGGAAAATGAGCTAACGCAAAAATCAGTTCAAATTTGATGTATTTTTAAAATGATGGCTCAGGGTTTCTTCTTTGGTTCCCTGAGAGTGCAGAGCTAATAATTTAAAACATCTATATTGCCCAAAGTAATAAACATCCTCTCTGCAGGAAAGGAGGGTGTTGTGCTTGCTGGCTTGCCTTTCCCCTCCTTCACTCTTCCCCATTTCCAAATTAGAGACTAGGATAAGAAAAGGGTTTTGTTTTGTTTTTTTACTTTTCTAGGAGAGAGGGGTTGTGTTGTGGTTTTGGGGATTTTATGTGATTTTGTTTGTTTTTCCCTACTCTTGCTCTTACCTCGCGCCTTCTGCCTGCCTGCAGCCTCACTTCAGGCAGCTGCTACTCTGTCACAGTCTGGAGGAGGAGGCGGATCAAGAGGCCACCTGGGCCTGGGGCCTCGCTGTTTCTCTCCACTCGCGGGACCGGGCAGGAGCCCCAGGTGTTGGCTTTCTCCTGTGCCAGCCGTGGTTTTCAGGCTGATCAGAGCCCTCATGAGCTCGCTAACCCTGCTTGACCAAAGTGGGTAATCCTGAGCTCTGGGGCCGTCGCGGGGCTGGGTAAGGGTCCGCGGGCTGTTCGGTGCCAAGCAGCCCCAGCCCTCTCTGCCGCTGGAGGGAAGCCGCAGGGAAGGTGGAAAGGGCCTGTACCGCCGGTATCAGCCGGGGAGCAGGCGGCGGTGCGGTCCCGAGGCGCGCAGAGCGGGTAGCCACCCGTGACTCGCTTCCCTGGCCGTGCGGGCCGGGCCGGCCGGCGGGAGTGAGGCCGCCAGCAGAGCCGCAGGCTCCGG
>VZRF01011049.1:147725-193401 GCA_013396875.1 Vireo altiloquus
CGCGGGGCCTGGCGGCTCCCCCGCCCCTCGGCCGGGCACCGCGGGGCCAAGCGGAGGGGCGGCCTCGTACCGCTGCCCCTGGGGTCACGGTGCCGGTGCGGGCCTGAGTAGGCTCCGGGCGGAGACACCCCCGCGCAGGAGGCTCCCACGGGCCGATGCCCCTCTCGGAGCGCGGCCAGGGAAGCCCTCTCCCAGCCCCGCTGAGAAGCACTGTCTGTGCCTGCCCCGCCGGGCCGGCCAGCAGGACGCGGCAGGGTGCACGTCCTCGGTGGCGCGGCAGCCACAGGGCTCCTCCTGTCCGGGGCCAGACGTGGTGGCGGGGCCGGCGCTAGTGGAAGAGTAAACATGGGGGATGGGTCGGGGCTGCCCGCGGCGAGGGCTGCGGTCGTGTTGCACTCTATGATGTACTAAGTTGGGAATCGCTACGAAGGGAGACTGCATTCTGCCACACAGCAGCTGTCTGTCAGCGTGACTCCCCCAACTCTAAGGGGCCTGGGCCTCCAATCTCTGAGGAAGCCAGTCGGGTTTCAGAAAGCGAGTATTTTCATCTGTGTCCACTCATCAACCAAGAGATTGCCCTGTCCTGCGTGAGCGTTTGGCAGAAGATAGTGCCTCCCACAACCAGCCCGGTCCTGTTGCTGGTGTGGTTCTCCCTGCATGGGATTAACAAAGTGATAATGTTTTTATTAAATATACTTTTAAATAACATGTAACTGACATTTCCGTCCACAAGAGCTGATTGTATTGGCAGTGTAACTCATGACTTTGACTTTGTTTCTCTTCATACAAATGTTTCGCGTATGATTAGGTCTGGCCCTTGCTGGAGGTTATTTTTAGGATGATTTCATTCTCTTTACTGAAGTGTGCTCTAAACTTCTGTAACTTCTTCTGGTGCACAAGGCCAGCACTACAGGCGGTGTATTAACCAGGCAGTTTAAAACCTGTTGACCCAGTCAGCTGTGCACTGGCGTGACGTAGCTGTAACCTTAGTTTCAAAACCTAAGCCAAGGAGGTGTAAGATCCAAATGCAGTGCTTGAGCTGTTGGTTTTGACATTATGTTTAAAATACCATTCTAATGGTTGCCTCTGATTTTGGCCAGAGATGAATCCCTGAGGCCTACAATATACCAGATGCTTGGGATTGCTGGAGATGAGGAGTATTTGTTCTTAGCTTCTTGTATGGGTGACAAAGCAGAAATTCATATGGATAAACACTGCTCTTTGATTTCTTATTGAATATTTGGCTGTTCTCTGAGGTGGAGGCTGCAAGGAAGATCTCTGCAGCTGGCATGCACACAGTGAAACCAGCAGCTGTGCCTTGAGGTTGTGGCTTTCAAGTAGGCACTATACTGGGTGTCGTTCACTGATTTCTTATCCTTATCCTCCTCCTCTAAGGAACAGAACATATGCAAAATCAGCCAGGTGGTGGTTTCTGGAGAAATGAGGGTTACAAGCACATCTGTGCCATTAGCAAGGCTCCAGCCAGAGCCTGACAACTGTTTGTGATGTCTAGGATGCTTCTCCTTCCTGCCCTCGTTTGGAGCTTGCCATGAGGTGCTGGCACCCTCATTAGTGACCCAACAGGCTGGAGGAGCTGCCACGGAGTCTGCAGGCCTTGCCGAGATAGTCTGGAACAGGTGCCATAGCACTAACTTGGCTTTCCTTGGATCTGCAGCAGCTTGAGCCATGCAGGCATGTCCCACGGACACGTAACCATGTGTTACACCGGCGTAACCCTGGACAGCAAGGAGATTTCTCCAAGATCAGGTTACTAGCCACCCTTTCTGTACACCAGCAAATGCCTTGCAGAGATCTGCATTGCTGCTGCAGCTGTACTTCAGCAGCGTGACTGGCTGTCCTGGTACCTGCTGCCTCATTCCAGGATTAATTGCAACATTAGCTCTATTGCTCTGACAGCACAGTTTGTGCTGCCTTCTGCCTGTAAAAGGCATGTTGAAGTAAGGGAAAACAACAGCTTTGGCTGAGGTGCAGATCAAGCCTGTATGACTCCGTTGCATCACTGCTCTCCCTGTTCTTCCCTCCTTTCCTTCTGCCACCATCAGCATCCCTTACTGCATCACGGCTCTAGCATGATACAAGACATCCCATCAGCAACGCTGCTTTTTTAGGAGTGACACTGGTTTTGGGAGCCTTTTGTAGCACAGTGGAAGGTCAGAGATGGCAACTGTCACTTTTCTGAAAAGAAGTCAAGTTTGCTGTACAGAAGATGGTCCAAGCAGCACTACAGGATGTGTGTGGGAGAGGGGCCTCTTGTCCCATGAGCAGGCAGAGGCACTGGATTTTATGAGAGTGCAAGCTCTGCAAAAGCACACAGAGCAGCTCGGGAGGACTCTGGGTGTGGATGTTGTACAACTGACAGAGTGAATACTGTACTGACTTTTCCATTTTCACTTGTATTCCTAAACACTTTTTCAGTAAATCTGCAGACCCAGATTCAGGAGATGGAAAGTCCTTCCCAGCAGTGTATTTTTCTTCCTGGTTCTGTCTCGTGTACGTGTTTAAAATAGTCCATGTAAACCAGTTTGAATTTTCTTCTTCCAGATTTCAGATTTAGGCCTGGAGACAGAATTTAGTGTCTGGTGCATGATCTTATTGCAATAAAAACTGCAGAGCTGGACTGCCCAGCAGCTGAGTGCGGAGAGCCCTGGAGTGTTTGCCTTAGTTTGTGAGGATGTCTGTGTTGATTCACCCAAGCTCCACTGAACTTCATTCCTAACTTGTGACTGATGGCAGTGTTGTTGGCAGGTTTTCAGGTTGTTAGTCTCTTCTGACTAGAGAAGGTCTTGCTTACAACCCTGAAATTTCATGTCTTGAACATCTGTTACTAATTGACTGTATTTTTGCCTCATATTGGATGGCTACTCTTGTAGCCAGCATGATGAAAGAGTAACTGCTCCAGACTTCCTGCTGTGAAGTTTGAGTAGATTGTGGCACTGCCTGCAGAGCTAGTAAAACATGACAGGTGTCATGTATGGGGAGATGCAACTGGGTATGAGAGTGTTTCAGATAAGATGCAACTTTGAAACATACAGGCAGTGCTCTGTTGAAAGTTACAGTGGCAGGGGTGTCATGGTTTTCTGTTGTCTTGGACCTAATTTTTTTCTTTTTTTCTATAAAGCAAAAGCTGGCAGGCTGACAAACAGGCAGCTTACAGGACGGACTCTCTGGCTACTGACCATTTAGCTGGTAAGTTCTTGTTTTGGGAGGGCCAAAGATCTTGCTGTTGCTGAGCTTGCTAGACAGAGTGGCTTTCTGAATGTCTCCACAAGTCAGGCACCTAAGTAAGTTTCTCAGGAAGAGGCAGCTTCCCTGAGTCCTTTCTCTTTTCTCTTCAGGGATACACAGTGGTCTTGGGCTGACTATCTAGACA
This sequence comes from Vireo altiloquus, assembly GCA_013396875.1. Classification (NCBI taxonomy): domain Eukaryota; kingdom Metazoa; phylum Chordata; class Aves; order Passeriformes; family Vireonidae; genus Vireo; species Vireo altiloquus. Next base: position 151,117 of record VZRF01011049.1, read on the forward strand.
TTCAGATACTAATTTAAAAATTACACACCATTAATAATTAATAGATTAATTAGACTGTACTTCAGATTAATTAGAATATGCTTTAAAAATTTGTGGTGTCCCTCTTTCCAGTGACCTTCTTAGGTTACACATCCTCTACCTTAGGGAGGAGCTCTGGTTTTAGTGACGACCGTGTAGGGAGGAAATATCCACCCTGAGTTCCTGTCTGGTTCAACAAGGAAATTGGGCAGTCAATGGGCACTATGGGTGCTTTTCAAGAAGATGACTGGAAGAGTGCTTTGTAACATATGCTTTGTCTTCCTGGAGTGACTCTTTGCATCCTGAGTGGTGTTGGTGATAGTGTTGCCTCCTCCATCTCTTGCAGTGGCATACCCGGATTGTGTGTGGGTGGGAAGTCGACAATGAGCTCCGTGGCAGTTTTGACCCAGGAGAGCTTTGCTGAACATCGCAGCGGCCTGGCCCAGCAGCAAGTCAAAGGTGAGCAAACACAACTGAGTTCCTGTGATGTGCCTCTAAATCCAGACTGCACAGGCAAGGTTCCTCACTCTGTGTGTCTGGTTCCCCGAAAGTGTGCATTCTCCATTCCTAAATTAGTATTTTGCTAGACTCTAGCTTTCCACCCCCAGCAGCACAGTGGTGGTGCTGCACAGTGCAGGGCTATGAGGAGACAGGCCTGAACACTTCAGGGAGTTCTGGCTAGCAGTGCTGTCAGCCCTGGGATGGGGCACTGAGCTACACGAGAGTGTCATGGTTCATTGTGCTCAGCTGTCATTTCCACCCTTTGCTCAGCCAGGTGCGGGGGGTGGTCACTAACCCTGTGAACTGACTCACTGATAGGTTTTGGCATCTATCCCCAGCTGCAAACTGCCCCATTTGGTATGGCCCAGTGCACAACTGAGTCAAACATAATGTACAGGCTTTCTCTATACTTTGCCCTAGCTATAGCCCTTCTCTCTGCCTTTTTCCTGAGCTTACGTTTGTCTTATCCCCTTCTGACCTGCACCCTTGCTCTGGTCCTTTCGCTTCTTTCTGCTCAGCCTTTTTTCCCCTAATTGAACCCTTGTTGACAAAGTTGGCAATAAGGTGCTGTTTGCTGCCACCATTCACTTGCATGTTCACTCCCTGCACCCACTGTGCCAGCTCAGACAAGGCTGGTGGTTTGTGGCATTCACTGCAGTCTGTGCTGTGCTGATGTCAGTCGTGCTCCAGACTTGGCAGCCCCATAGGCATAGCTGTAATAGGATTAATAGCAGGGCACAAGCCATTTGCTCTCCCTTGTTAGTGGTGCCTAATCACAATTGCACTGCCTGTGAACAGGGGCATTTCTGCGGGCAAAGTGACTCATTTACCCTCTTTGCTTTACCCCAGTTACAGCTTTAAACTCTGAAGAAGAGAATGATCCTCCAACCTACAAGGAAGCCTTTCCTCCACTCCCTGAGAAAGCACCATGTTTGGAAGCTGCCCAGGAACCTGCTGGTCCCTGGAGCAAAATTCGGCCAATAAAGGCTTCTGTCATCACTCAGGTTGGTGGGAGTGGATGTGTTATCTCCTGTCTTTTCCCCACTCTCAAAAGTAGGTGAAGTGAACCATTCCCTGGAGTATGGAATCCTTGTTATGTCAGCCTCTTTGTTGTTTTTTACCCTCGTACTGCAGCACAGAGCTAGGACTGCTCTGGAGGGGAGGGATGTGTTGGAATGAGGGATGTGTCCAGAAAGAGCTCTGTATCCCTATTCCACAAATAGCTGAAGCAGGCCTGAAGGGAGAATTGCAGAATTCCTGTAATGAGTGCTCACCCTGTTTAGGAAGACTCCTAGTGTAGGACAGACTGCCTGCTGCAGTGCTCCTGCACTTCCCTGGGCACAGCTGGTTGATGCACTACACAAACCTGGGAGGTCAGCTTGCCACTAAAGTCCTGTATGGCCCATGAGAGAGAGAGAGGAACTGTCATGCAAAAGCACACTGACAGTTTGCTGTGCCCTTTTATCTATCTGTGGCTGAGCAGGTGTTTCATGTGCCGCTGGAGGAGAGGAAATACAAGGACATGAATCAGTTTGGAGAAGGCGAGCAGGCCAAGATCTGCCTTGACATCATGCAGAAGACAGGAGCTCACCTGGAGCTGTCTCTAGCGAAGGACCAGGGCCTTTCCATCATGGTCTCTGGCAAGCTGGAAGCAGTCATGAAGGCTCGGAAGGAAATTGTTGCTCGACTGCAGACTCAGGTGAGGGCAGCTAACTGTTTCTCACTTGATCCTTGCTCTTCCCCAAGACTCCCAAATGCTTTGAGACCCTTGGGTGTGTGTGCTTATAAGCCAAAGAGGTGTTATTAGATGACTAATTCAGCTTTGCCATATATTTTCAAAGCATACAATTGGCAATTTGGAATGGAAATGAGGCTTAAAATAGGGTTCAAAGCTAATTACAGGCCATGGTGTTGCATGAAGGGTGGAGTCTTCAATCTGTGACTTTGTGCTGAGGTGCTGGTGCTGGTAGGGTACAGGCCCCTCACACAAAATTCGTGGTGTGTGAGAACCGAATGGTGCTTTTTCTGAAGTGCTTCAGAGAAGAATGTGGAGGGGCAGGAGAAAGAAAAGTAGAGAAGAGGGAGTTCTGCCAAATGCTGAAAGCTTCAGATCGGGGTTCTGGGTTGTGTAACTTGAGCCCCATTGCTAAGTAATTGCAGACTCCTTGTTTCAGTTGCTTCTCCTTTCAGTCCTCTGAATTTTGATTTCTTACCTTCAGGTTCTTGAGTTCATTATCAAAATGATAGTTCTTGTTAAAATATATCACAGCCAGGTGTCATGGTGTGTTTTAAAGTGTATTGTCCAAGGTAGTTAATGCAATAGTTAATACCATGTCTGCTCAGTGCTGTTCAGCCTGTGTGTCATACCCTGCCAGAGGGAAGAAAAAGGGACAAACCCTACATAATGTGCATCTGAAAAAATAGTTTAGGCTGTACTACCACAGATCCATACCCCACTGACCTCAAATATTCTTCCTAATTGGCCCCAGGTCTGAAAGGTGTGCCTGTATTGCAACTTCTCTTAGGCTTGACTGGCATCAGTATGTGGACAGAGAATTGAAGAGTTTTACCAAGTGATCTGGTTTTGATTTGATTTATTTCTTTTTCCATTGTAGCTTGAATTGTAAGTGTCTAGTTAGTTAGTAGTTACATATTCACAGGGATGAAGAGCATAGTAGCAATCCTAAGCTTATCAGGTCAGTAAAAACTCATTGAGAAGGGAAGAAGTCAGGAATCCCTGTTACAAACCAGCCCTTTAACACTAGATTGAGAGAAAGCTCTGAGGACCTCTCTTTTTCAAGAGGAGTCATCTAGAAGCAGTCCCTGAAAGCAGCGTGTGCTGCATTAAAGACACTTTAGCACTCAGTAGTGGCAAGCATATTTGAGCTCTCTGCCTGCTGGAGTAAGTTTCTGGTGTTGAATTTCAGTTTCCTAGGAGTCAGACTATGTCTTCTTCTCTGTAGCCTAGGCAGCAGGTATCAGAGTTCAGATAAGCCCTACCCCAGAGCCGTCATCCCAGTTGCTCTCTGGTGCTGAGAGACTTTGAGACAGTGGAGCATAGACACCTCCTCATCTGTCCCTGAAGGCCTTTGCTTATTCAGAGTACTGCTCCTGGGCAAACAGAAGGCTTTTGAGGGAATAGTAGGGTTTAGACTTCTGGAATACAGGCACCATAGATCAGCTCCTCTGATGTAGTATCAGTCTTTGGACAGGATGTGCTAGAAGACACTGTGTTTGCTCCTCAGTTGTGCCACTAAGCAGCATCTGAAAAACTTTTCCTGTGCAGGCAAGGGCTCTCATAGTTGCTTGGCCTTTGTGTTGCAGGCTTCAGCGACAGTTGCCATCCCTAAGGAGCACCACCGTTTTGTCATTGGAAAGAATGGTGAGAAGCTGCAGGACCTGGAGCTCAAAACTGCAACCAAAATCCAGATCCCCCGCCCAGATGACCCCAGCAACCAGATCAAGATCACTGGCACTAAAGAAGGGATTGAAAAGGCCCGACACGAGATCCTGCTTATCTCTGCTGAGCAGGTACTTCAGTCCTATGATGTCTCTCATGTCATTATCTGAGCAGCCATTTTGGTTCTCCATGGTATATTAGATGTTGGTAGCCACCATGGCCACAGCCAGTGGTAACACTCTTAGTCTGAACGGAGATGTATACCCTTCCAGTGGCTGTTTGAGCACTGATTCCAGGTTCTGCACCTTCTGCTTCTCCCTTTTGTCCATCTCTAAAGTCAGATAAGCACTTTTTGTATTTTGAAGTGAACCATATTAGATGGCAGCTGAGATAAGATGAGAGATTACAGAGGTGAAATCATAAATTTGAAACAGCAGTATTTGTATGGAAAGGCACAGAGCCTGCAAACTGAAAAGGGTGCTTGGGCTAGAGTGTCAAGCAAGACAGCACTGGGAATTCAGCTGTGTGTGGCAGAGAATATCAACAGCAGTTTCCACTGAGAGCTGTTGTGGATTTTTTTTAGGATAAGCGTGCCGTGGAGCGGCTGGATGTGGAGAAGGTGTACCATCCCTTCATTGCTGGCCCTTACAACAAGCTGGTGAGTGAGCTCATGCAGGAGACAGGGACACGCATCAACATTCCTCCGCCCAGCGTTAACAAGACAGAGATAGTCTTCACCGGGGAAAAGGAGCAGCTAGCCCAGGCTGTGGCTCGTGTTAAGAAGATCTATGAGGAGAAGGTATGGATGGTCCCTAGAGCTTCCCATCTTTTCCCCACCTGCTCACAGCCCCTCTTCCCTTCTTGTTCTACTTTTGTGCGTCCCTCAGTTGCATACTCCTCGTGTCAGCTCTTGCTCAGCAGCCCTTGTGGTACATGGACCTGGCTCTAACCATTTCCTTGCTCAGCAGAGTGGGACTTGGGGTGATTCTGCAGGGAGGTGACAAATCTCCTGCTTTTCTGTGTAATGGACATTAGCAGACCACGAAGAGCTCTCTGGGCGTGTGTTTTCACAGATGCTTCAAAGGAAGGAGGGAAATGTGAAGGCTACAGTGTGGCCAACTGACAGTATCAAAGCTGTTACATGAGTAGAAGTTGCTGAAGAGCAAATTTCACTTCAGTTTCTTTTCTACTGCCAGCATCACTGTGAATATCCTTGTTGTGGGTTGTTGGTCTGTTTTATCTCATGGTTAAGTCTGCATTTGTACCAGTCTGAATTTCAACTCAGATAATCAGCTTATAGCATGGTGTTGCATTACAGCACTGCCTGGGGACAGCTGGGCATTGGGCAAGGGCAGGGGTTTGTATGTGGTCTTTTCCATGTAGTGTCCCAGGGAGCTTAAACAGAAATTCCGTATTTCACCTGTAAATTTTTGAGAATAGGGCTTTCTGTAGGCAGGGTCCCAGAGATGCTAGGGTACTGCAGAACTCCTGCTCACCTTTGCTTTGATCTTTCCTGGGTGCTGAGCTTCACTGCATCTTGTGTCTCTTCCTTTCACTTTTGTCCTTCCCTGCTCCCTTGTGATTGATGCTCCAGTGCCTCTGCTCCTACAGAAAAAGAAGACTACTACCATCGCTGTGGAGGTGAAGAAGTCCCAGCACAAGTATGTCATCGGCCCCAAGGGTAATTCCCTGCAGGAGATCTTGGAGAAAACTGGAGTCTCTGTCGAGATCCCACCCACTGACAGCAGCTCGGAGACGGTGATACTGCGAGGCGAGCCTGAAAAGCTTGGGCAAGCATTGACTGAAGTCTATGCAAAGGTACTGACCAGATGGGCCAGGCCTCCTTTGAAAGCCCCACAGAGATACATCCCTGGGCACTGACAGGTGGTGGGGCGTGGTCTCTGTTAGGCTGTCAGAGATGCAGCTTAGAACTCGATAACGAGGGTGCAACATGGGAATTGGAAGTGAATTTTTGTAAAGGCCTCTTCCAGTCTGTCCATCCAACAGCTTCTCTGTCTCTCAGGCCAACAGTTTTACCGTCTCCTCGGTCTCAGCCCCCTCTTGGCTTCATCGTTTCATCATTGGAAAGAAAGGACAAAACCTGGCCAAAATAACTCAGCAGATGCCAAAGGTATGGATGAGCTATTAGCTTAGCACCTGTTGATGTAGAATATAGTTTCATCCAGCTCACTCTTTGTAGAGAGAGAAATGTATTCTAGCATGGATAAAACCAGGGAGAAAATGACACAGATCTTATAATATTCAGGGGAACTGCCAAATTCTACCGCCTCGAACACTTCCCATCCTATGTTACTTTCAAGGGTTGAGTCCTTCAAAGGAAGGAACACATATATGGAGAATTGCTGTAGTAGCAGACCTGGGAATGCTGACTTCAATGAGGCTTCTCCCCGGTGAGTTAGATGATATCTGGATAAAGGTTAGGTGAGGGACTTCTCCAAAGCCCTTGCAGACTCCAGGACAGCACCAAAACCTTATGCTCTAGACACTGTGATATGGCTGAAATTGTAAATTGCCTACTTCTGAAACCTTGTGTACCCTTAGTGGTAGGGATTGATGGTGTAGGCATGACTGACAGCATTGACCTGGCTTGTGTCTTGGAAAATTCTTACTGGTTTCCTTGCCTTGTGTCTCAAGGTTCACATCGAATTCACTGAAGGAGAAGATAAAATCACTTTGGAAGGACCTACAGAAGATGTGAATGTGGCTCAGGAACAGATTGAAGTCATGGTCAAGGATCTGGTAAGTTGGTGGTACCAGTTCTGGTATATAAGAAGAAAGTGGGGAAAGGTGGGGCAACAGAGCAGGGATGAAGTGTAGCTCACATCTGTGGGGTATCTTCACAGGCTTAACAGAACTTGCAGAAGGCAAGTTGTGTGGCAGATGAACAAAAACCTTGGTTAGGAAGCTTTTCTTAAAAACTCACCAGCACATCTTAAGTCTTTTGATGCAGAGAAGGAAAGATTCTCTTTCAGTCACAGCTGGAGAGGCATTTAAGTCCCTTTAAATGTTTCACAAGCGTGGTGCTCTCAGCTCAAAGCAGAGGAGTGTTCTTCTCTGCTCACTAGAAGGAGGAGTGCTTGTAGCTGGCAGCTGGGCACAGGCAACAGCAGAGGAGGCCTGCCCTGCCTAGCCCTGTACAATTCTTTATAGATCAACCGGATGGATTATGCAGAAATCAATGTTGACCACAAATTCCACCGACACCTCATTGGCAAGAACGGAGCTAACAGTAAGTGGAGTGCTTTTCTTATCCTTCCTGTGCCCAGACTCTCTGTGATTAGTCATTCATATCATGGCTCTGCAGCTCAACCAGGGTGCTGCCTCCATTACATTGCCTCTGCCCTTCTGGAGTGAAGTTGGCACAGGGAGATAAATGGCCAATGAGGCCTTGGGATGGCTTTAATGTGTGAAATGTCTTGGAAAGTTGAACAGATTACTTTGCCACGTCCTAGCAGAATTTTTGTATTTTGGGGAGGTTGGAGAGTTGTCTTTTTTCTTTTTTTTGAGTTGGCCTATGTGAATTTCATTTTGGAACTCAGTTGAGGGATAGAAATCTGCCTGGTGAATTTCTCCCCAAAAAAAGAATTTGGGATTAGAAATGAATAAGTATCTTCTAGTCTAAATATGGGGAAGAAACAGATGCCTCACTCTGGCAAGTGAACTGCTGGCTCTAGATACCATTTAATTTATTGTACAGATTCCTGTGTAGCATGGATCTGCTCTTGCTGAACCCCAGGGTCAAGAGGCACTTTCCCCTGATTCAACTCCACCCCTCTGACCTTTCCTCAGAGGGTGATGTACTTATTAAACAGCCTCTAGTCAAGGTGTCTTTGCTTCCAAATCTTGCCCTAGCAGAGTGTGTCACCACAGCCCTTGCCTTGCAGTTAACAGGATTAAGGACCTCTACAAGGTGTCTGTGCGCATTCCCCCGGACAATGAGAAGAGCAACCTGATCAGAATTGAAGGAGACCCACAGGGGGTCCAACAGGCCAAGAAAGAGCTGCTGGAACTCGCTTCCCGTATGGTTAGTGGGATGTGATGCCTGGGAGGCCAGAGGGTTTGAGCTCTTGTGTTCCCTTGTAACCTTCTGGTGGAGGTGTGTGCCCCTTGCCTATTGAGCACTTGGATCTCATGACAAGTGCAAGTTCCTCTATTCCCTTGGATCCCCTTCTCTATCAGCCTAGACTGAATTGTGTCTGGAGGAAAAACACTGATGACAAGTAAGCTGTCAGGCAGCAAAGTGGTAATTACGAGTATGTGGCTCTCCTGCTGAACACTCCATGTTTACTCTACTCTCCACAGGAAAATGAACGCACCAAGGACCTGATCATTGAGCAGAAATTCCACCGGACCATCATTGGGCAGAAGGGCGAGCGGATCCGGGAAATCCGGGAGAAATTCCCAGAGGTAAGGAATTACCTCTCTAGGAGATGAGGCATTCAGAGGGCATATTTCCTACACTGGTAATAGACACATGGTCACTAAAGCCATAAATGTAGTGTCTCTGTAAGTATGAGAACTATCTAACTGATGTGTGTCTGCTCATACACCTAATGTGTATGAGAGGATGGTTCTTGTGGCCAGAGACTGCTGATGTGGTTACCCACTTCCAAATGGGAAAGTGGATGTGCAGGATTCCCCCAACCTTTGCACATATCTGACATGACAGTTCTTGTATTTGTTTGAGTTGACTCTAAGTGACCATTTCCTGCAGGTTATCATCAACTTCCCAGATCCTGCACACAAGAGTGACATTGTCCAACTTCGAGGTCCCAAAAACGAGGTGGAGAAGTGCACCAAGTACATGCAAAAGATGGTGGCAGACCTGGTAAGGGAGACTTCTATCTTCTGTTCTCTCTTCCAAGTCTGGATAACCCTGGAATATAACAGAGCTGTAGTGGCTTGGCTAGGGCTGACACACCTCAAGATGAGGGAATTGTGGACATTGTTCTATCTGTTTGGGGGCAGGCAAGTAATGCCTGTTATTTAGGGGCTATAGGAGAAGGTACATCTCTTTGATTATTCTTGGAAGTGTCCTATATAGAGAATTCCTTGGGTCTAAGCCTGTTGTCAGAAGCTTGTTTATCAAGTTCCTGGGATGGGACCTCACTTGCCAGGATGGTGTAATCTTCAATTTTCCCTTCCTTTCTCTCTCAGGTTGAAAACAGCTTTTCTATTTCTGTTCCCATCTTCAAACAATTCCACAAGAACATCATAGGGAAAGGAGGTGCCAACATCAAGAAGGTGAGATATCTTTCCTGTCTTCACTGCTCATTATGGTGACTGCCTGCAGCAAAATCTCATTCACTGGTCTCCCCTGCTCATTGGCAGTGTAAAAGAAAACCTCCAAGGCTTTTTTTTTTTCTAACATGGGACACCTCTCAAATGATTTTACTGGGATTTTTTTTTTTCTTGGCAGATCCGTGAAGAAAGCAACACCAAAATAGATCTCCCAGCTGAGAACAGCAATTCAGAGACAATTGTTATCACGGGCAAAAGAGCAAACTGTGAGGCTGCTCGCCACAGAATTTTGGCTATCCAAAAGGAGCTGGTAAGTTAAACAACTGGCCCGTGGCAGATCAGGGACTTGAAAACATAAATATAGGAGTTGTAGGAGATAAAAATATAGAAGCGCTTGTAGTGGGGCATGGCAGGGGGGAGACAAATATGGATGTCAGTCTGTTCTTGACTCTTCAACCAAAGTTTGTGGCTGCTCACATGTTAGGAGTGGTCAGTCTCAATTCCCTCTGCTCAGGCATTTCTCACACTCAGCTCTGCAAAGCTCCTGGCAGTGTGGGAGTTAGAGGGCAAGCAGAGTGTGTGCAAACACGTTGCTACAGCTTGACTAACACCCCCTACTGTCCTCACTTAGGCCAACATCACAGAGGTGGAGGTCTCTATTCCTTCCAAACTCCACAATTCCCTCATTGGCGCCAAAGGCCGCTTCATCCGCTCCATCATGGAGGAGTGTGGTGGAGTCCACATCCACTTCCCCACCGAGGGCTCTGGCAGTGACACTGTGACCATCAGGGGCCCAGCCCAGGATGTGGAGAAAGCCAAGAAACAGCTGCTACATCTGGCAGAGGAGAAGGTGAGCCTTGTCCTACCGGGGAAGGAGCAGGTTGGTTGGGCCAGCTCTTTCTGTTTGGGGGTTGAAGTGATTCCATCTGTCTGCCTGGAAGCCTTTGGCGTCAGTCAAGCAAATCCTCTTTTGAGGGATTTGAGTACAGTTTGGATGATTAAAAGAAAGCTATACTTCCATCCTTGTGACAATGAGTTCTCTCATGGGTAGAAGAACTGTCTGTAAAGCATCTCTGCCCAGGCTGATGACATAGCGAGAGTTAAGGCTCCCTGCTTCTGTGGTTTGAATGCTCTTGGGTGGTATCCACACTTCTCTGAAACAGTTTACTCCAGTCTTCCATTTCGCTGCATATATTCAGATTTGAGAGCTTTTGGTTACAAGACCTTGCTCCAAGTTGTGGCTGGCTGACTAACTGGTCATTTTAATAGCAAGCTTTCTAGGGTCAGCATGTGAACTTGTTCTCCCTGGGGGAATTGGTTGGTTGCCTCTGAGGCCTGGCTTGCAGCAGTCAGTTAGCAAATGATTGTATTGCCTTTTGTGCTGTTCAGACCCTTCTAGAGAAGTCTCTGCTCATATTCCCATTGGTTGTGCTGTGTGTACAGTTAGTTTTTTGGCCCTGAGAACATCTTTGGGGTAGTGTTTTTATATACCTTTTTTACTTTCAACGGCACACTGCACCTACCTTGCTTTGGCAACACTCTGCATGCGGGTGCAGGTAACATATCTACATGCTGACTTTTGGTGCTGATGGATATTTTCTGTATATTGACATGTTCCATGGGTCTCTGGCTCCTTTCAGCAAACAAAGAGTTATACTGTGGACCTCCGTGCAAAGCCAGAGTACCACAAATTCCTTATTGGTAAGGGTGGCGGCAACATCCGTAAGGTGCGAGACAACACAGGGGCCCGCATCATCTTCCCCACCTCTGAGGATAAAGATCAGGAGCTGATCACTATCATGGGAACAGAGGAGGCTGTCAAAGAGGCACAAAAGGAGCTGGAGGCCCTCATCAAGAACTTGGTATGAACTTTTTCTACTTTCTTGCCTCTCACTGTGGCAAGGTGTAACGAGTCAGTGTGTGAAGGACCTACTTGTCCTAAAACCATTTGCTGCCCTTCATGGGAGCTCAGGAAGATCCTTCCTTGCCTTGGAGTGAGGTTGTAAGCTGATCGCTGTTGAGTGCGGCCAACTCGTGCCTGTCACCAGGACAGGTGGGGTTGACTAGCTGTTGTGTGTTGGCAGGATAACGTGGTTGAAGACTCCATGGTGGTTGACCCCAAGCACCACCGCCACTTTGTCATCCGTAGAGGACAAGTTCTGCGCGAGATTGCAGATGAGTACGGTGGTGTGATGGTCAGCTTCCCGCGCTCCGGCACCCAGAGCGATAAAGTCACCCTCAAGGGAGCCAAGGATTGTGTGGAGGCAGCCAAGAAGCGCATCCAGGAGATCATCGAGGACCTGGTATGTTGTAGAAAAAGTGTTTCTTCTGTACTCTGTTCCTTCAGCAGTGTCCTACTTGAACCTGCTGTGTGAACAAGTGCCATGGTAGTTCTTGGGTTTGAACCTTTGCTGTCAACATAAAGTCTGCAGACTTTAGATCCTGGCCTGAGGGTAACAGCTGGCTCCAAAATGGCAATGCTGTATGAATGAATTTCATCCTCTGACCATCTTGGTTTTTAGGGGTGGAAGTAGGAGACCACTCCTTGATGTGCATCTAGACATTAAAAGATTGAAGCCGCCTTGTGCCTCTCTGTGTCTGGCCTTGGGCAGCAGTTGCTTTCCTGCCATGCTAGTATTGGCTTTTGAAAACAGTCAGCTGTCAAACCTGTTCTCTTCCCTTCTTTTTTTTTTTTTTTTCATTTCTTCTAATGCTTCTTCCTCTTCAAGGTAATAAAGCCTTTGAGCTTTGCTCTTGGAAGCCTTTAATGTCCTGAGTTGAGGGTGTCCTTCTTTAAATCCTCTGCTCTTCTCTGAAAGAGGAACAATTCTAGGAAATTTTCAGTTCTTCCCGTTAGCCTTTATCTTTTCTGACCCCTCTCTGTGTCCGTTTTGGATTTCACCATGCACAAACATCCTGTTTTCTGGTGTGAAAGAGGCTGCATTGCAATAGAGCAACTCTGCTTTCCCACAGGAAGCTCAAGTGACAATCGAATGCACCATCCCACAGAAGTTCCACCGCTCCATTATGGGCCCCAAAGGATCCCGGATCCAGCAGATCACCCGGGACTATGGTGTCCAGATCAAATTCCCTGACAGGGAGGAAAACCCAGGTATACCTATGGTTGCATGTTCACATGTTAGTTGGGATGATCAAATGAGTGTAGTGTAGCCTACACTGCTCCAGTGGACATGTTGTACTTAAAATTTGTGGAGAGAACTGATCCCTGGTGTTCCTGCAGTGTCCTTGAATCTGGGCTTAGCATCAGCCTTGCCCTCTTGGGAAGAGGCTGGTTTCAGGAGGTCAAACCACAGACCTGGGTGTTTTGGACATGTCATTGCAGAGTACAGGGAGAATGAGAACTTACCTGACAAAAAAGGCTCTGTGGGCTTACTGAGGTCTCTCTGAACTCTCATTGATGGCTGAGCCTGAGGATCTGGAGGAGGGAGATCATGAGCAAGGGGGGAGCTCTGTATTGAACACAAGACTTTCCATGTTTTCAGCCCCTGTTGCAGAGCCAGCTGTGCAGGAGAACGGTGAGGAAGGTGGGGAAGGCAAGGAAGGGAAGGACACAGATCCCAGCTCTCCGAAGAAGTGCGATATCATCATCATCTCTGGCCGCAGGGAGAAGTGTGAGGCAGCAAAGGAGGCACTGCAGGTGTGTGGCTTTCTCAGCCCCTTACCCTGTTAAGGTAGCTTGGATGTAATTTTTGGTGGTGGTAGTAAAAGCTGCCCAGTCCAGGTGCAATCCAAGTGGTCAGTGATGCTGGCTGTAGAGGGGGTCTGTACTGCTCAAGGGAAGCCCCTCTGCTCTGTGACTTCGCCTGACAGCTTGAATCATAGGGCCTGACCTTGCAATTGCTAGAGCTTGTAAGCAGCCCCAAGTTACTTGCCATAAAAGCATGACATGCTTGTTTCATGGAGCACAGCTGGGAAGAGGAGGAGTCTTTGCTTGAGGCTGAGTCATTCCAAGTTCAGTAGACCTTGCCATGCTTCTGTAGTTATGTTTTCCAAGTCTCCAAAGGATATGAAGACAACCTGTCCCCCAAGTGGGGTTTCAGATGGCTTGTTTGGAAAACATGCTTTAACGTGAAATGGGTCATTTTGGTGTTCCCAGCTGTCCTCTCTTCCTGTCAAGTTTGTATCCTGACTACAAGGGAATGTACCTCTGTTCAGCAATGTGTTCTTTTGGGCAAGTATATGGCAAGCTAGAAGACAGAAGTCTTTCCTCTGGTAAACCATGCTCCATCCCCTGCAGGCTCTGGTTCCTGTCACCATTGAGGTGGAAGTTCCCTTTGATCTTCACCGTTACATCATAGGCCAGAAAGGAAGTGGGATCCGCAAAATGATGGATGAGTTTGAAGTAAGTTGTTGCTTTTCTTTCCATCTCCTCTGTCCTGGAGAATCTGTAAGTGACCGTGTTTGAGGTTTGGACAGTTACAACATACCCAGGTCTGCCATGGAATCCAAGGCTCCATAATAGAAAAATGATCCCTGTGTGTTTTGGGCTTGGCAGGTTTCGTGCTGAAGTTGTAGGATCTGTGTTGATGTTGTGAGTGTTGCCTGACTTGTTTGGTGTCTGCAGGGACTCCTCATCAGTGTGAGAGTTGTTTTCCTCCTGGGCCCTGGGAAACAGCTCTGCTGTGCCTACCAATTCAGGAGAATTCTCCAGAGCCTCTGGGGCTGATGCAGGTTGGCTGCAGTCAGTGTTGTTGAACATATATTTGTTTCCTGGCCTCTCTAGGCTGGCACAGGGGCTGGAGAAACAGAATTCTATTCAAAAACCATCTAGAAGTGCTTCCAGGCAACTGACTCTGGGTGGCCCAACCCAATGACCTCCAGAGGTCCTTTACAACCTCTAACATTCTGTAGTTTTTAGGCTGCCTAGGTGGAAGCTGGTCTTGGTGTCAGGGGAGACCCAACGACATGCCAGCCTGCAGTCAGGGGCATCACAAGTGATACAGAATGAAGCGATACAAAATGATAATTGCTGCTTATTACTCAGGTGAACATCCAGGTGCCTGCTCCTGAGCTGCAGTCAGATATCATCACCATCACTGGGCTGGCTACCAACCTGGACCGTGCCAAGGTCGGGCTCCTGGAAAGAGTGAAGGAGCTGCAAGCTGAACAAGAGGATCGGGTAAGGCCTGTGCCTGTCCTTCTTCCTTCTAGCCAAACATGGCTTCAGCCTTTGGGTGCAGACTCCAGGAACACCTCATCTTTTAGGATCACCCTTAGCTGCTCTGTGCGTGTGGAATGCTCATAAATGGGTCATTCAGAGATAGCTCATTTACCATGAACTGACAGGAAAGTTTGGGAATGTAACTTTGGACTGTCCAGGTCTCTCTCCCACCTTTATGTACCTTCGAGATGCTGGTAGGTGGGTACCTCACTGTGCTGCAAGTCTCTCTCTACCTGTCCTCACTGAATCCTTACCCCAGCTCTGAATAATAGCTGAGAGATGAGTTGGGTGGTTGTTTGCTGTTTATAGTTTCCCTCTGAACTTGGTGAAAGCACGAGGTTCAAGCAGATGGATGGCTTGGGTGCTCAAGCGTGGCCCTGCAAAATCTGTTCCATGCATCTCAGAAGCCAGAAGGAAATGTTGTGACTTAAGTGGACATCACTGGAGCAACCATGGTGTGTTCTCTGTTCTCACTCTGCTTCTCCTGTTCCAGGCCTTGCGAAGCTTCAAACTGACTGTCACTGTGGATCCCAAGTATCACCCTAAAATCATTGGGCGGAAGGGAGCAGTGATCACCCAGATACGCACAGAGCATGAAGTCAACATCCAGTTCCCCGACAAGGATGATGAAAGCCAGGTGAGAGATCAGAGTGCAAGGATAGCTAGTGGTTGTCTCTGAGCATCTTCTCGAGAGCTCTGAACTCTCTCCATTGCTTTTAGATAAGGTGGATGGTAAAGGGGATCAGCTGCTTATGAGCTTGGTCTCTCACATGTCTCTGTGCCACAGGCCCAAGACCAGATCACCATCACTGGCTATGAGAAGAACGCTGAGGCTGCCCGGGATGCCATCATGAAGATCGTTGGTGAGCTGGAGCAGATGGTTTCCGAGGATGTGACTCTGGACCATCGTGTCCACGCACGCATCATTGGTGCACGTGGTAAAGCCATCCGCAAAATCATGGATGAGTTCAAGGTGAGCGGTGGGGCAATGCCACACGGGGTAGGCTGGGCCTGGGCAGCCACCTTCTCCCGTGTAAAGAACTTGGTGCTGAATGAGGCTCACATCTTGTGGTTCTTGTGTCTTGTGCCTGTTGAGCACCTTCAGCTAGAACAGACATGCAAAAAAAGCCTGTGCTGCCCTGCTCACCTTCAATTCCACCAGCATATGAGCAGCATCCCTGGCCCAGGGCAGCTGGGCTGTCTGGACACCATAGCCAGACACCATCTGAAGCATCCCCACACTACCTCAGCTCTGAGTCCCATTCCTCTGGGAGCCAGGCTAGGAGCTTTTCCTCTTTTGCTGGAGCCCAGACAGAAGAACCCAGGAATGCTTCCTTGGTGCTCTGGATTAGCCCTGCAAGCAGCACTGAGCTCTGTCCCTCTCTGCAGCCCTTTTGTTGGTTTTCTTGCAGTCAGGGTCCCAGTTGATTTTGAGAGAGAGGAGGAGGTGTGTCAGCAACTCTGATTACTGGGAAGTGGGCAGCCAGGCCTCTTGCTGGGAGGCTCTGTGAGGAGGCTGTCCCCAGACCCCCCAGCTACTTGAGCTTAACTCAAGGAATTCCTCTGGATTTCCTCTAGGCCACTGTGGCTCCCCTTGACTTTGGGAATCGTGGTGTATTCTCAGGGCTGTGGATGTGGCAAAGTCAGCTGGCTGTGGGAAGGTCAGGGACCTGTGCCCTGATAGCATATGGCATCAGCAGCAGGCTTTACTGCAGGGGCAGCAGTGAATGTGAATACAGAGGGATGGGATTTTGGAGACCTACATCTTGGCTGGGCTCAGTTATTGAAACAAACTGGTTCCCAAATGAGCAGCCTTTGGGTTTGGTCCTGTCTTGTTTCGATATCTGGCACCCATCTGGAAGGCAGGGTGTGAAAGAGCTCAGTGCTTGTGCTTGGGGTGTACTAGGTCAGCTCTACAAAGCGATTGTCAGCCAGGATTATTCTGTGGCAAACACAGGAAGCTCATTGTGCTTCATGGTGATGGCTCAGTGGTGAAAATGCTTGCAGCACTGTGAGGACACTGTCTGGAAATGCAGCCCATCTCCTACTTCTGCTGCAGGAGCTGCCCAGAAATCAGTGAGCCTCTGGAAGTGAGAGCAGCAGGGGCTGCTGGAAATTGGGTCCTTACTACAGACTGCTCTGCTTTCCTTCACAGGAAACTGGGCAAGCTTTGGGGCCAGGTATTGCCTGCTCACCCCTCAGTGTCTGAGAGCTGTGGAGAGGTTCAAAACAGACTTGTGGCTGTAAACAGACAGTGATTAGGGCATCAGTGACAGTGATCTGTGATTCTGATGACGAGGGTCAAGGGGAGTCTCTGGCATTTCAGATGTGCTGGTCTAAGTCTTGTCCTGTTCCTTGTGTTACAGGTGGATATTCGCTTTCCCCAGAGTGGAGCTCCTGACCCCAACTGCGTGACTGTGACAGGACTCCCTGAGAATGTGGAAGAAGCTATCGATCACATCCTGAACTTGGAGGAGGAATATGTAAGTGTTCAGCAAATCTGTGCCAGGGCTTAGGAAGAATTTCCCCTGCCGCAGAGCTGGATGTCTGAACTATGTCCATGTGGTATTTTCTTCCACTGCATCAGAGAAATTGAGCCTCCACTGCAGCTGTCCCTCAAACCAGCTGGACTGCCCCCTCTGTCCAGGAGAGGACAGTGAATGAGAACACTGGGACACCCCAGGATGTGCATGCTCTCGCCTTGTAGCAGCTTGCACCACTTAAAAGTTGTGGCCCTCGGACTAGTGCAGACACAACGGTTTTGGTCATTGTAGAACAGGCTGGTGAGCTTGAACAGGTTGCAGTGTGGTGAGATGGAGGGTGGGCATTTTATAGCAGTTTGAGGAGTTATGCAGATCTTCTCCCCTCACTGGTTGTGTTCCTGCAGCTTGCAGATGTGGTGGACAACGAGGCAATGCAGGTGTACATGAAGCCCTCCTCACACGAAGAGTCCAAGGCCCCATCCAAGGGCTTTGTGGTGAGAGATGCCCCCTGGGCCACCGTCAGCAACGAGAAGGTGAGTGCTGCTTGTGCTGCAGGCTGGGGACACAGGGCGTGGGGAGGCTTCTGTCTGTGCTGGGGACACAGAGCACTCTTTCTCCTTGGTGACAGAGAATGCAGCTTTTTGCTGCTCTTTGTGGCCTGAGCACAGGCCTGGGCTCTCCTGTCTGGCTTTTAAATTACTTTCCCAACGCCTTGTCCACTGTGGTTACACCACTGTAGAGCTGTTGGGGAATGGGGGATCCTTACTAGAAAGTGTCCTGCCAGGTTATGTTATTTTTAGGGGTGGAGATGGGGCCTGGGACTTGAGACTCTTGTTGCAGCACAGCAGTGTGTGCATTTCTGAGTTGGGACATGTGGCAACTCATTCTCAGCTGCCCCAGTGCTGCTGCAGGACTGGCCTGACCCTACTCCAGTGGCCCAGTTACTGAGCTGGGACCTTTGGAGCCCTTTGCACTTTATCTGCACCCTCCTCAATGTCACCTCTAGATGGCTCAGCCCTCCACCCTGGGCAGTCCTGAGGCCACAATGATCCTTTTTGTCCCTTTCCCATTTCCTCTCCTCCTGGGATATCAACGATGCTGCTTAGCTCAGGGCCTCACCATGTAAATTTGCAGCAGGGCAGGAGCTTAACTTGTTCCCTTTTTGTTTGCTCTAGGCCCCTGATATGAGCAGTTCTGAAGACTTCCCCAGCTTTGGGGCTCAAGTGGCCCCCAAGACTCTTCCCTGGGGACCCAAACGATAATGACCTGGAAGCAGAAACTCCTCCAGCCCGCTGACCTGACACTAACCTGCCACAAATACTTCCTGTCTGAAATCTGACCCAGCGGCTGGAGCACAAATCAATTGTCCCAAGAGGTCTCCTAATGGTGTCTGGAGTGCTAGACCCCATCCTGCTCCCCTCAGCTATCACCGTGTCTAGGACCCACCCTCATCTCTTGATGGATATTCTTTCCTCCTTTGGAACAAGACTTCCACTCAGATTCAAACACTAAATGTGTGTGTTTTTGTTAGAAACTTCATAATTGACTCCAAGTGGCTAAGATTTGCAGCTTCCCAAGCGCTAGCAGAGCACTCTGCTCTCTTGAGCATGTCTGACTAGGCATTCTCGCCTTCATTAGGAGACCTCCTTTACTGTGGCTAGGAATCTACTTCCTGTCTCATGACCTCAGGAAATAAATTTCCTTGACTTTCTAAAGCCAAAACGTTTGCCCTCTTTCCTTTGTGTTTATCCCAGGCCTTACCTTACCTTTGTAGAGTGCAATCAACTTTTTTTTCCTTTTAACTGCCAAAAATTCATTTAATGCTGATAGCTGACTGTGGGGAGAGCTTCAACTAATCTATAAGATCAGAAACCTGCTTTTAAAAGGAACAAAACCTTCAACAGGCTGTAGAGACAACAGAGATGGAAGGGGCCAGAACAACATCTGGCTACCCTGGTCAGAACGCCTGTGAGCTCAGCAAGCGCACATCCCTGCGCCGCACCGAGCACAGCCTGCTCACTTGACCAGTCTTCCAGTGCTTGATGACAGACCCAGCTCCTAGTTCCCTGCAGTCTCTCGTTCCCCCTTCCCAGCAGTGTGAGCGGGCAGGAGAGCCAGCACGTGGCAGTGTGACCAGTTTGGGACAGGTTTGGCTCAGCCGAGTCACTGCAGTGACACGGCTCAGGAGCAGCTGGCTGGACGCACAGCCTGGAGAAGCTGCAGCTCGCTCTTAGTGCTGCAGCAACTCTGCATGAGTGGCAGTCACGCTGTTCCTATTGCTTTCTTTCTACCTCAAACATCAGGGTGATGGGGGCCTCTCGATGGTCGTGGGTTAGCAGCTACTCCAGCTGTCACCTGGGCAGCCATAGCAGGAGCGTGGAGGAGAAGCAAGAGGAGCCTTGTGTCCGCATGGCTGTGAGAGCTACTCTGGAGGGAAGCAGAGCATGGTGATGCTGAGGCAGGCTGGGAATCTGTGAGACTGCATGCTGAGCTAGCACAGGGCTTGGCCCCAGGGCTGTGGGTGCAGCCGTGCCCTAGCCCTGGGCTGCAGAGGTTGTGTGAGCCAGGCTTTTGCTCCCTCCGACAGCATTGGGGATGTGATGTGCTGAGCCCTCCTGAGGCGTCCATCATGTGCTAGAGGGTGATCCATGATCTGTACTCGGGGCCATTTGCACCTGGGCCCTGCCACAGCTTGCTCAAAGGGGGTTGTGTCCGAGCTCCTCCAGCCAGTAAGAGGAAAAGCACATCTTTGTGGAGGGAGGTCTGTAGCGTGGGGTTTCTGTGTGCCCCCACTTCCCTGCATCAGTCCTACAGAGCTTGTAGTCTGAGCCATTCCTCTGTCCCAGCTGCTTCAGCTCTTGGACAAGCAGGAGGCCCTAGCCTCTCTTCTCTAGTGCTATTGACAGAGCACAACTGTGGCAGGCTGAGCCCAGCTGCCTTGCCTTTCCCTCCGTGGGGCAGGCCCAACATGCCGATGCTTTTCCTTCCTGCGCCAGCTCTTCTTGGCAGAGACTGCTATGCAGAAGTCAAACCAAAACCTCACAGTGCTCTCCTTTAGTCTGAGAACCAAGTGAAACGGACCATGGTCCGTTGTGGGGTGCTTGGTTGTCCCTGAAGGACAGGGTGGCCTTGCCTCCAGCACGGGAAAAGGGGAACTAGGGTGGTACCCTTCTGTCTGCGTCTGTCAGAAAATGGTTAATACCCTGTAGCTTAGGTCTGCCCTGCATCACCAAGCCTATCACCCCTTCCTCCTCTTTATGCCCCCGTGCCCTCACCAGTTGCACAGCAAGGCTTGAGTTACATCCAGGGCACCCCCTGCCTTGGGCTCATGCCCCACAGCCCAACCTTCCACTCTAAAGAAGGTCATGAAGTGATTGTACCTAGTACTGTCCCCCCACCACCCTCCTTCTGCAGCAGACTGTGGCATGTGTCCATTTCTTCTCTTTGACGTCTTCCATATTGTACGTTTCCATAGCAATGATCCCTTGGCCTTAACTTTGGAATTTGGAGACTATATGCAAACATGTAAAAAGGCTCATGAGTATGGATGACACTGGAATTTTATAAATTCTAAAATAAAACCTGAAACAGCTTGGAGTGTGGTGGATATTATTTCTGGTGGGGTGAGATCCAAGACAACCAGTGCTGGGCTGGGTTTAGCCACGGCTGAGGACTTTCAAGTTTGCACCCCTGAGCCTTTGCTGTGGCCATGCCCTTGTTGGGGTGGGACTCACACGGCAAGCAGTGGGTGGAAGGAAGGGGGTGAGAGCAGCAGCAGAGGCTGTGCCCTCCTCATAACGAAACACAAACCTGCTGATGCCAGGGATGCTGCTGGTGCAAGGGCAGAGGGAGAGGCACCAGCTGTGGTCCCTCTTGCTCAGCTATTCCACAACCAGAGCCTCTCGTCTGCCTTCTCACCGCTCTGCTTCCCTCCCTGCCAGGTCATGTACACAGTAATACCAATGAGCTGGGGCAGACCCTCAGAGCTGTGTCACTTCCCACCTTCAGCCACAGCCATCCCCAATGCCCAGGTGTGCCATGGAGGGCATGGCACACGTGCTGGCCCAGCAGGAACTGCTCAGCAGCTCCTCTGTCCCAGTACTGTGCCTTGGGCTGTGAGCATGCTGCCATGGTCAGCTGCTGGTGAGCTGCTCCGTTTCCCAGTCCCTACCTCCAGCTGGATCCATGACCCTGGCCTTGCTTCTTATCTCCCTTCTCTTCAATAGGACGTGAACCACAGGAACAGGGAGCTGGCATTTGTCCTAGCAGGAGCGACCACAGCCTCTTCCAGGGCTGCCTTCCCACCCAGTGCCTCAGGCTGAGCATAAAGCAAAAATGGCTTTAGAGGAGGAGGGAGATGACTTGCTGCAGCCCACCTTGTTCTCAGCCAGCTCTTTGGCCAGGTACTGTTCACACTTCATCTTAACCTCCTCAGGAATGTCAGGTGCCAGCCATGCAATCACACACCCAGCAACCAAACCCAAATGCTGGAAGTGGATGGGAGGTGTGGGTTGGCTGCTGTGGTGAGTCCTTAGCCCAGCACCACACCCTGGGCCACCCAGTTGGGCTCAGCAGCTACCATCTCAAAGGTGATGATGAAACCTGAGTGTGTGGCCAGCAGCTGCCAGTGAGTCAAGGTCAGGCTGCCATCCTGCCCCCTGAATGCTCTGTGTCTGTGGGAGCAAAGTGCTGCAGGTACTGACCGACCTTGCTGGCAGTTATTCCTGTTCCCAGCCTGGCATGCCAGAGCACAGCAGAGCCAGCTCTCAGCCAGCTTCTGCTGGGACCTGAGTCCCACAGGTCACCCAGCCCCAGGGGAATTTAATCTTTACAGAAGTGCCTCCCTCCACAATGGTGAGGAGTGACCCTCCCCACTGCCCCTGACACAGACATGTCCAGCACATGCTCAGCCCTGGCATGAGGGAGGACCCACAGCACCTCAGGAATTGGGTGGACAACATGGGCCTGGCTAAAAGTCTCTCTGCTAAACAAAACGTTTGCTGTGGCAGAAGCAGGGAAAGGCAAAACCTAAGCATAAGGAAGGAGGAGCCAGGCAGGTGGGCTCCCAGCTGCACAGGGTGTTGCTCTGCAGGACAAAGTCCCGTGGTGCATATGCTGAGGTGGAGTTCACGTGCAGGCTGCTGTTGCGGATGTACCCGTGGTACACAGAGGGCAGAAAATCAGAGATGAAGGCTGTGAGGGAGGCCTGGAAGCAGGAAGATGTGATGCAGCAGATCCTGCAGCTGGGGGACACCCCATCCTCACTGTCCCTCATGCCCCGTGCTTCTGGGGTGGCTTTCTGCTTCTCCTTGCCCTCAGCCTGACAAACCAGGCATGACACTGGTCTGGGACAGCAGATCTGCTCACAGTGCAGTGCCCTGTTCCCTCTCCCCAGTTATTGCCCAGCAAGGCCCAGAGCAGGACAGCTTCCCACTGCCCATGGCTGGAGCTGCACCTTCCATGCGGGCAGACCCACCCCCAGCACTGCGGCTCTCCTCGTCATGCTACATCCTGCAACACCAGGAGAGTTCTCCCCAATTCCCTTACTCCACCTGCAGCCCCCTCACCCCTGTGCCCGCCCAGCCCATGTGGCTGGTGATGGTCAGGTGAGTCCTCCGGGTTGGAGAACCAAATGCCAGTGCCCTGTGCCCGCTCAGCCGCAGGCTGCCCACGGTCACGGATGCACTTGAGGGTGTCCAGGTGGATCTCCTCAGTCACTGAGCAGGGTGAAGAGGGTTGCCAGGAGACTGGCTGCCACAAAGATGGTGATGGAACCAAACTGCAGGACGAGAAAGAGGAGGAAGAGGAGCGGGGAGGGACAGACTGAGATGACAGCATCAACTGCAGCGTCTCGCAGCCCCATCCTGTGGGGAGTGGGACAGCCCTTCTCCCTCCAGCACCTGCTGGCTGCTCAGGGTGGAAGCTCCTTCCTCTGGAGAACTCCTGCAGTTCCTGCCTCTCCACACCGGATTTCTCTCTCTGAGTGCCTCTCAGCACTCCCCAACCTGAGGCCAGTCCCTACCCATCTCCAGGTACTCATCAAGCAGCCCTTTGAACCCCAGCAGCTCATGGTTCCTAACCCAGGGTGCCTCCCCCTCCTCACCCTCCTTGGCTGAGAGGAGCTTGTGCTTATGCCACAGCACTTCAGCTTCCTGGAGGAGCAAAAGGGGCACAGTGTCCTCTGCTACTGAACATGCCCTTGGCATCCTTGTGTGAGCTCAGGGACGCGTGATGGCCCTGGCAAGCCACGGGGTACTCACAGGATGGCCACCTCCTGCACGTTGCTGATGATCTGCTTCCCCACCCCGATGACCAGCAGCTCCTGTGCCACCTCCATGAAGCATCCACTGCTGCTCTGCGGGGAGAGCAAGGCCCTCAGCCTGCTGGGAGATCCAGCCCCGAGGGTGGGAAGGCATTCCCACAGCACACAGGGAAGGTCAGAGTAGAGTCTCTCCCACCAGGCACTCAGCTCCTCATTGCAGAGCCCCAGAAAGGTCAGGCAGTTTCTGGGGTAGCTGACAAACCTGCAGGAGCCATGTCAGAGTTGTGAGCAGAGACTCCAGCCACTGATTCCAGGAACACATCCAGAGCAGCTCCAGGGAAAGAAGGGCTTATCTGGTTTGCAGAGCTCTCTTCTCACTTACCAAGGTGGGACAAAAGGGCTGATGATGGTCCCAGGCTGGGACCACTTGACCCACAGTGGGTTTGCCTTGCCCTCAGCCCCAGGCATCCTGTGGTCATGTGAGGGCTCCCACTCTCTGATGGGACTGTCCCCCTGCCACCACACCCCTGTCCTTTAGCCCTGCCCAAAGGCCCAGGAACCCAAGAAGGGGATCTGGAGGAGAAGTTCAGAAGCAAAATGAAATGGGGCCCCACAGCTCTCCATGGGACACAGTGGTGACTGGGAATCTCTGGGTCCACTGGAAAGCAAGGAGGCTGCAAACCCCATCAGAGCCCCACAGAAACCCAGCTGGTTGTGCAGAGTGGGACACCTGGGAGCATTGGGGCACTGTCCCCCTTCCCCTGCAAGCTTGGGCACTGCAGTCCCTCACCTGCAGAGGCACCAGGAGCTGGAGCAGGCTCCAGAGTGCACTCAGCAGTAGATAAGGCACCACCTTCTTCTCCAGACGAGTCATGTGCTGTGGGGAGAAAAGAGATAAGGCTGCTGGCACCTGTACAAGTCCCTGTGGGTGGCACTGGGGTGACTCCGTGCTGGTCACTGGTGAGGATCAGCCTGGTAAAGCTGACCCAGGAGATGAGCATGAACACATCACACTCCTGCAAGCCCTGGCTCCCCTCCTGAGAGAGGCCCCCATGGCAAGGCATATCCTCCCTGGGGCTCCATAATCCACAGATCAAAGCCCCAGTCAGATCAGTCAGGAAGGCTGGGGTGACATGTGCCCAGCACAGGATCTCCCTGAGGAAAAACATCCGTGTCCTGAAAATCTCTGGAGTGATCTACCCCACAAAAACCCTCCAGCACACAGAGAAGTCCTCATGACATCTGGATACGTGGACATGTATCTCTGCTGAAGGAGCAGTGCAGCCCCAGCTCTCCAGAGTGCCTGGCAGCAGCACTCCTTTGGGGCAGCATCTGGTTATCACTCCTGGCAGACAGTGACAAAAACCCCCAATCCCCACAGCAGCCCAACAGGCACCTCCAAGCCCCACGGTGGAGCTGGGGAGGGAGCGAGGTGGGGAATCAGCTGCTGGGCCAGGCACTGTTTGAGAAGGTGGATGAAGGCACTGGGGTCTGTCACATCCTGCCCCACTCCTACAGCTCCCACCACGACCCCCAAACTGGCACCTCTTACCCCCATACCTGCTGCCCAGGCCCTTGCCCTGCTTGTTCCTCCCACAGAGCTGGATCTGAGTGCCAGCAGGCACAGGGCAGAGGGGTCCTCCCACCCTAATGCTGCCTCTCCTCTGGTGAGGAGAGAGTGGGAATTGCAACCCTGTTGCTCCTGTTGATGGCTCCTTCCCCTCTCAGGGAACATCAGGCTCCGTGTGCAGAAGGGGCAGAGCCTGGGGACAGGAGGAGGAGGAGGAGTAGGGTGGAAGGGTGTGCAGACACCTTCCCCATTTAGAAATACCTTCCTCCAAGCAGCCTGGAGAAGGCTCTGCCTTTTATTGAGCTGGACGTGGGGACCTCTGTGGCCCTGAGCAAAGAGGGTTCAGTGGGACTCATGGAGAGGCAGCAAAAGGGGGAGCAGGTCCCCCTTGCACCCTGGAGGGGCTGAGGCCCAGCCAAGGCACAAGGATTTTGGGGTGCCAGGGAAGATTTAAGCACTGTGTTCACCTCACACCTACAAGAAAACAGTTGGTGTTGGTTTTTGCAGCTCTGGGGAAAATCCCAGCTGTGTTTTGCCTGCCAGGTGCTGCCAGCCAAGGGACATGCCACCAGCCCAGGAACAACGTGGGGGTACAGCACTGATGGCCACAGAGTAACCAAGATCCTGCTTTTACAGTCCCCAGGGAGAGTTCATGGCACCCTGAGGGGCTCAAAGCAACTCATCTCACCCCATTCCCAGTTCAGTGGCACAGTGGGGAGCAGCTTCCCCAGTCAAGCCCAGTCAGCACCACCTCCAGCAGTACCACAATCCATAGCAGAGCTGCCGGTGAGCAAATGCAACAGAGGCCACAAAGGGGAACTAAAATCTTCTACAGGGCCACACTGTCCTGCTTAATATTCCTGGTCTCCAGCTGAAGAAGGGATTCATCCCACTCTTTCAAAGATTCAAACCCATGTCAGATCACAATGAATCAAACTATCACCAAGAGCAAATTTGCAAGCACCCCTCCTGTGTTTTCCTTGCTCCCCTGGACTGATGCCATGCCTGTTGGACAAACACAGCAGCAGATGGCCACTGCTTCCAGGAGTTTTTCAACTGCTGGAGAGATGCAGTTCAATTGTCCAGATCAAACACAGGGACAGCAATGCCACACTGCCACCTTCAGTGGAAGCAGGACGGGATTTGTAGTTTCTGATGGCAAACACTTGTCGGCATCAAAGTGCCACCAAACCCTTACCCTGCTCACCATTAATATATTAGTACCAGTTTGCCCCCAATCCTCTCATGAGCTTGTAGCTGTGTTTAAAAACATGAGTACAAAAAGGCTACTCTGCCTGCAGCCCCATGTTGTCCCACCAGGAATTTAGCACAGACTCATACCTTGGTAACTAACCTGGGTGGGGTTAGATCTTTTTTCACATTTTTACAGACCAGTGTTGAGCCTGGACGTGGTGTTTGCAAGGACATTCCAAACCTGAATACAAGTCACAGAGTCAACAGCGGTCAGCAAGTGGCTCACATGGCTTCAGTCTGCTGCAAACACCTTCTGGTAAAGGTGTTTAAAACATCTCCCCCATAAAATAAAAACCACAGGCACGCTGAAGGCTCTTGTGTTAAGATTTAATAATAATAATAATAACAACATTTCAAAAACAATGAGTGCATTGTACACGAGCTCTGGTTTCAGTGCTTTTTATTGACTATTTGCCCTGTGTGTGTCAGTGTACTGAAGACCTGGGGAGTGGTGAGTGGATAAAAAACCCCGCTGGGACATTTCTTGGAGGAGGGCAGGAGAAAGAGGGCAGCAAGAAGCTCAGAATCGAACGAAGGTGGCATCGATCTGCCGGACAGTGGGGAGGGCCAGCATGATCTTGCGCCGGTATTGGGGATCCTTCTGCAAGGGGTTTCGCTCCAGGTAAACTGTCTCCAAATTCTTGGCTCCTTTCAGCTCATCCAGGTCGCTCCAGCTCTCCACGAGGTTGTCATTCATCTGCAGAGCACACACAGGCATGTTCACACCCACAGGTACCCCCAAGCCAGACCTGGCTGGCAGGGAATCAGCGTCACTGCTAGCAGGGCACCACCACTGCACAGGCTTCTCGCTCATCAACACCTTGTCTACAGGATCCTTCTTCCCCTGGAGCCTCTGAGATGAGCTTTCCTGTCTCACAGCCCAGGCCTCACTACTAAACACAACTCCCCCACGCTGTCCTGGCTGCTGGTTGGATGCTCCACCCTTCAACAGCAGAGCCACCATGCTAGGAAAGAGGCTGCAAGGCAGCAGGCCAGTCTCTATCTCCCACTCCACTGGGCATTTATGGGCTGGAAATCTTCCTATCATAATTTATCTCCACTGTGACATCCATCTTTGCTTTTATGACTTCTCAGGACACATTAAAAGAAGGTCCCAAACTGACAAGAAAAGCAACATTTTCCTCTTTCGGCTACATAAATTTCCCAGCAAAAACTGCTTCTACACTCCAGAGGAAATGCCGAGCTCTCTGATTTGGGTTCTTCTCCTGCCTCATTGTTGGCTCACCAATTCCACACAAAGGAATGAGTGCTTCAGCTGTCCTACAAAGAAGCAAAGGTGGCCACATGCTGTCCAACCCTGAGATGGAGTCACTGCAGCAGTGCCACCTTCTAATGAAATATAAAAACCCTCACTGGATTGTCTCATTCTGCTACAGCTCATCACAATGTTACTTCAACCACCTCACTCAGCCTTCAGGTGTCTCAGTCCCTCCCTCCTGGAGATGTGCTACTGGGAAACTGCTAGAAGACTCTCACAGTGTCTAGGATTTTGAACTCTGTTTACTTAAGGTGTTAAAGGACATTTTTATGTGGCTCCAACTGTGCAGTCAGTGAAAAAGCCATGAATTGGGAGATACAACACTGGTTTCCATTGAAAATTCTGCCCTGCTCCTTTTCAAACAAGTGAGTTGTCTTAACCATAGTGATGAAGTGGAACAAAGCCAGGAGGGTGTTTTCTGTGCTCAGCTAACGGATCTTGGCCAGTGCTCTGCTCTGACAAAGGACTCTAACCACAGAAAAGTCCTTATGACATCTGCAACACATGGACACTTATCTCTGCTGAGGAAGCAATGCAGCCCCAGCTCTCCAGAGTTTCCCTCTGAGGGTGTTTTTGCAATGGAATCCAGCCAAGTTCAGACCTGGCCTGTCCTTTCAGTACAACTGCAATCAGTGCAGACACCTCCAATAAGCAGAGCAACAGCAAAGAGGAAGACAGGAGGAAATTGCACAGATCAGGACAGGCCCCACTCCAGCCACACTGCACTACCTCACTTTTACTGCCCAAAAGGTGTCATGTTAAACAGGATTCTCAGTCCTGTTCCTTAACGGGTTCCTTACAGACAGGCATGGAGAGGTAACACTGCCAGCTGTCCCCTAAGCCACACTGCAAGAGGAGGAAAATGATCTAAGGAGCCTGGACTCCAGACTCTAGCTGGGTGTCATTTGAAGCTGCTTTCCACTCCTTTTCTCTTAGCATCTGCCCAAGAGTTTAAATAACTCCAAGTGACAGACATTATACAGCACAACTCTTACTCTCAGCCTCAAATGCAGAAGCTCTACAAGAGCTGCAGCACATGCCAGCTCATCAACATCTGCTGCTGCTTCTCCCTTTTTTCTGTACACAGCTCCCAAACATGGCATGGTGCTGATGCTTCAGGACAGGGCATCTCTCTGAATCTCCTGACTTAAAAAGGCCAAAGAGCTCAGCAATTCAGGGTGCCAGAAGGAAACAGCAGCAATCCTAAGCTGTTATCCTCCTCCTAAGACTGGAACCAGAAGATGGTTTTGTTTTCTTCCTATTTGTAACACCATAAACATCCCAGCTCAGCTGTGAATGAGCTCTGTGCTTCCTGTTACTCTGCCATGCTCACTCACAGAAAGATGAGCTGCAGAAATAGGACACGTGGGGCTGTTTCATAACCAACCTGAGCACAAAGGCAGGGCCCATTTCCTAGGCAGAGACCTTCTTACCACCCAGCAAAGCTCAGCTAAGAAATTTTTAAGCTCTTCCCCTTCCCTGGGGGAAACCACCACACACTCTATCCATGCAGACTGTCAAGATCTTAAAGCTGATCACCAGAGCTAGAGGAGCTCACTCCAAGGCACACATGCTGCCCATCAGAAGGGTTTCCCTCACTGCTGTACAGACATTTTGGGGAGCAGCTCTGCCCTCTGCTTACCCAGAACTCCTGCAGCTCTGTTAGGTGACTGATGTTCTCGATCTTCTTAATTCTGTTGGATGCAATGTCCAGCATTGTGAGTTTGTTCTAGACAAAGCAAACACAAAAATATTAGATCAGATTTCCTTTCATCTTCTCTTTTTTCAGGCCCAGAGCTGGAAGCTGTCAGGAGCAGACACATTATTGCCAGCTGCTCACATTCAGCTCAGCTCTTACTGCCTATATAGAACAAGGATTATTGTTTTCAACTAAGCTGGGCTAATGATCCCTCCAGAAGCCATGTGACAAAAATGAAGGTAGTTACTGGCTGGACAGCAACTGCCAGCCAAGGGCTCCTAAAAAGTGAGCTTTCCTCAAAGGACATTAAGAGGAGGATTAAAAATCGGATCCTAAGTGTCCCATTGAGCAGCAGAGTTGAACAAACTCTTAGCAGCAGGAAACTCAACAATTTTAGAAAAACTTTTGCTGGGTGAGAATGAAAATGATAGAGGTTTCCACGAAATCCATCCTACCCAGAAAGCTAGACATGTACACTGACAGGAAGGAAAGCTGCATGCCATGGCTGGCTTCTCTTACTCCAAGCTCCAGTTTTTTCCTACTGAAAAGCACTCAGGGTTATCTACAGCAGCCAGCCAGCTGTGTATTCCCAGGGCTGCAGATCAACCAGGCTACTGCTTCAACCGTATCTTGGGCTTCCCTGCCCTATGTCATGTAAATAATTCCACTCCAGAATATCTAGAGGAGCTTTACCCACACGAGATATTTTAACATCTAACAAACACTTGGATATTTGTGGTCTCTCAAGAGACTGGAATCCACATGTAACTGGGGAACCTGAGGAACAAAAACTTCCAGAAAAGCCAGGAACAGAAGCAGCTTAGGGCAGCACTTGTGTTGCACAGTCAGCAAAAGCCTGCTCACATTGTTCTCCAGTCCCTCGATGACTTCGATGCCGTTGTGGCTGAGGTACAACTCCCGCAGATTCACCAAGCTCTGCAGCCCCTCAATCTTGGTCAGACGGTTATTCTGCAAGTGCAGCAGCCTGTTTAGTACCACTCCAAACAAATCCAAACCCATGGGACTCACTGGGGGAAAAGCATTCCTCTAAAGTATGGCTGGGAAGGGGAAATAGTCTGTTTGGGCCCACAGTGATCTTGTGAACTCAGCTGTTTGATCTCTGCACCCCTGAGGCACGAGCAAGTTCCATGGAGTCCCAGTCTCCAGCAGGAATCAGACTCTGACCTTCCCATCAAAAGCTGCAGCCTCAAAGTTTTCTGCTTGGTGTCTTTACACACAACAGGCCTGTGCCATGAACAGCATTCATTTTGTAGGTTTTTATAAATGGGGAGGTCAGAGAGGAAGTTAGAGCACCTTAATTCCACTGCTGTAGCTAATTCTTTATGTCCTGTAGAATAATGGCACATACAGGAACCACAGCATGTAGTCACTGTGTCCTGCCAACAGCTTCAAGAGATACTAGAATGCACAAGCATTGTCATATGGATAAAAAGGAGACTCAGGGAAATAAATAAGTTGAGTATCTTTTACTCCACTTAAAGATTAAAAATCTTAAAGATTGCATTTAGCATAGGCTTGCTCACATTTCTTGCCTCTTCAGGAAGAAGGCAGTGACACTGAGCCACTGTCATTGTAAGGCCTCCCTGGTGTAACACTTTTGATGTTATTGTAATACCTTAGGAAACAGCGTTTCAGGAAGGAAATAGGGGATAACATTCATTTCCTGTTCTTTCTTCCATAAAAATCAAATATTTGTTTCATAATTTTATCAGTGACAGTCTCAAGTAGCATGAAAGGATGAACAAAGATAACACAAAGAATTTCACACTTCCTTCCAGTGCAGGAGTTTGACTCTAATGCTGCAGACCTGCTAATGGAGGCCTACAAGAAGGCTGGAGAGGGATTTTTCACAGAGGTATGTAGTGATAGGACAGGGGGGAATGGCCTTAAGCTGAAGAAAGGCAGGTTTAATTTAGATGTTAGGAAGAAATTCTCTTCTTTGAGGGTGGTGGGGCCCTGGCACAGGGTGCCCAGAGAAGCTGTGGCTGCCCCTGGATCCCTGGAAGTGTCCAAGGCCAGGCTGGATGGGGCTTGGAGCAGCCTGGAATGCTGGAAGGTGTCCCTGCCCATGGCCGGGGTGGAATGGGATGGGCTTTAAGGTCCCTTCCAACCCTAAGCATTCTGGTGATTGAGAAGAGCTGCTCCTAAATCACAGGGTGGTTCATGAGGCTTTTCAGAACACAACCAATACCTGTATACTGAGCACAGTCAGGTTTGTCAGAGCATCCAGGTTCTGGAGTTTGGTGATTTTATTCTTTCCAAGGAACAGGCTGTCAAGATTGGCCAAGGTGTCAATGTTCTCAATTACCTGTGAAACGACCAGAGGAGACAATGTTACTGCAGGCTGTTCAGCTCCTCTGCCATATGCAAAGTTAACTGTATCACAGCTGTGTGTGTATTAATAGATTTAACTAGTGGCCAGAACACACCCACACCAGTCTGAGTGAGGTACTCTGTTCAAATACACATGCTACTGGCAGAACACACACAGTTTAGCTCCAGCTCAGCCTTCAGGAAGAGAAAATAAGGATCTCTGTGAGGCATCAAGGATATCATAAAGGAAAGGAGAAAGCATGAACAGAAGAACAAAAACAAGGAAAAAAAAGGGAAAAGGGTAAGATTACAAAAGGCTTCTGCAAACGAAAGGAAACACTTATTTTGCAGGGAAAAGCATCTGAACTAAAAAACCAAGATGCTGTTAAAAGCAACAAGGATTTTACAACCAGACTTGAGCTCGAAGTGAAACAGTAAGGTGGACACAGACACACCCAGAGCTGTGTGTCTGTGCTCAGTTGTGACATCTCAGCTTTTCCAGGTGCTTCTTGCCTGCCCAAGAGCCAGGCCACTGAGCCCTAGCACCACTTGGATTACTCTGTGTGTGTGTTTACCTGTGCATGCAATAACAAGAGGAAGAAGAAGAAGGACACTCAGGAAAGGTGAGATGCTTTTCAACCTCTATCCCACAACTGCCAAAAGACTGAACACTCCATGTTGATCAGCTCAAATTTGCATTCACACCCCTTCTAGCCTAGTCCTTCTATGGACTTAGCCCTGTTTTAACCTTGCAAGAAGAATGATAAGATTTGTTGCTCACTGGCAGCTCCTCCAGCCCTGAGGAGGAAATACTAATGACTCAGTACAGGGAATGGAACAGATGGACATGAGGGGACAAAAACTAAGGAATGAGTAAAGGAGTGCTTACATTATATCTGCCTCAGTCCAACTTTAAGAAAAAAGCATTAAATACACCAGCTCATGAAGATCTGCTCCCCACCATTCATTCAAAAGAAACAGAGCAAAAAGTGCTAAGTCATGAGGGATTCCAAGATAAGGGCACTCTGAGAGGTCTGAGTGTGCAGCAGAGTAGGTAAGAACAGCCCTACTGCAGCAGCTTTAATGCCCAGGAAGGTTGTCAATCAGGCACCTCAGAGCCAAGAGCACTGCCTGAAGAGTCCACAGCCTTGTGCCCTACAGAGTTAAGGACATGCCCACCTGTAAAGCACACAGCCAAGGCACCCTACACCAAGAGAAAGCTAGCACAGGAGTTCTAGGTGCCCCCAGAGAGCATGAGACTTCTTTGTGCCAAGCCAAGTCACAGGCTACTCACTCCAATAAAGCAATTAGAAGCATGGAGCACTGCTGTTTGAAGAAGTCAGAATAGAATCTACAGATAAATAGAAAAAAAACAAACCACTAAAAACAAAGTAATTTAAGTAGCTTGTGTTACCCATATAGTGACAATTTCGGGGGTTTGTTTGTTTGTTATGTTAATATGCTCAGGCTTAACACTGAGAAAATACACATAAAATTGGCAAAAAGATATTCCTTGGCTTGACGACATTATTGACATTGTACTGCCTAAGTATCAATTCAGAATTCTAGCTGGATTTCTTTTTTCCCCAGAAGATAATGATGCCTAGATACAGAATGCAGTAGTTTTGCTTAATCCAGCTTTTGTAATATAAGAATCAGTGTGCTGAGCCTGTTCTGCTTCTGAGAAAAGCCAAGTGCTTCTCTCCACAACTCCTGTTCCCCCATCCTATGCAAACTCTAAGGTTCCTAATCCCTCATCTGGCCTGGCTGATGTTCTGACACTCTAGATTTATTCTCTCAAATAATTTCATTTCCAAAGCAGAAATTCCTGGAAAACGATTCAGTCCAGTTTAGCTTTAGGAGCAAACCAAAGTTTTTCCTCTTTAAAAAAGCAACACACATTTCTGCCTTAGAAGGTTGCTTTTAATAGCTGAAGTTTCCTTCTTTTCTACAAAGACAAGTGTCTTCCACAAGTCCTGAAATAAAAAGGACAAACAGATCTTTTCCTAATCTCTTCTTTCAGCATAACAAGTAACTTCTCAGAGACTATAAATGGGCAGCACCAACTTGCACCACATTGATTGAAAGGCACTCATCTTTTATGAGTATTTTCTAAAGAGCATGTAATTAAAAAAGCTTTTAAAAAAAAAGGTTATTTTGCATGTTGCAAGTCTTTTGTGTCATGTGTCTGACCAGTTCTCTCATGAACTGAGCAAATACAGAATCATACTTTAGGGACAGGAGAGACTACTCAGAACTGCTCTGTTGTAAGTGGCGCAGATTTTAACTGGAGAAAGTCACAAAATGCACAATAAAACCCAAAAGCAATCAGCAGTACAGTACCAAGTTCTAGTTTTTAAAGCCATTTCGGAGCAAAGCCTCAAGAAAATCTTTTTCCTAACCAAGACTGATTGCTGCAGCAGGTTGTCAACTGCACCTGCAAACCAAACTCATTTTGCATTCAACAGGTTTCATTGCCTCCAGTCTGGAGAAAGGTAGGAGAAAACAATTGCTAGTATTGATAGAAACAACCATCACCTGCAAAAGGAAACACACAGGGGATCCACGAGTTCACTAAAGACAAAAATTCATACACAGGGATTTAGTAGCCAGGCACTAATGCTTAAGGAAAGGCTCCAGCATGCACAGTCACAGTGAGTGACTGGAACAATAAAAACCACCAAAACTGCAAATCAAATCAATTTTATGCACTTTCAGAAAACTCCAATCTCATGCCAAAGAGCTCAAAACTCTCCAGCTAACATCTCACAGAGCAAACCTACCCGAATTCGATTGGATCCCAGCTCTAACATCTGTAGCATCTGCAAGTTGCTCAAATTCTCAATTTTGCTGATTTTGTTGTTGACAAGGAAGAGTTTTTTAAGCTGGGTAAGCCGATCTAGTCCCTCAATGTGTCGCAGAACATTAAAGGAGATGTCCAGGACTCTGAGGTAAAACAAACCAAAGGTGTCATCAGTCCATCAGGCATGGATGATTCTGAAAAGGGCACCTGTAAATTGGTGAGGAATCTCACTGTCTCCAGAGATGAAGCCTTTGCTAGGCCTTGAAGCTAAAGTCATGAGTGTCATGTCTTTTTATCAGAGAATACAACAAATGTAACTTTCCAAATACTTCTGTAGGGTGCTAGCAAGAAAAAAAATCATCTGCCACATGCAGAAGACAGCCATTATTTTGCCCAGCCATGGAGCTGCCACTGTGGGAGGAAGCCAATCTGCATCTTCCTTGGGAAAGGGACTTGCCTACAAGATCTGCCTCTGACAGGACCATGTCAAGGCCTCCCCTGGGCAGGAAGAAGTTGTCACAGTGAGAAGTAGGCCAGTGCTCACCCCAGTGGGAACAGTTTTGTAATGTATCTCCAGAGTGATCCCAGGCAAGTGCCAGAAACTCAGAAACTTGGAAGGGTACTTACTCCTTCCCTAAGACTCTTTAAAAAAAAAAAATTCATAACCTGACATGAAATCTCTTTGTCATTTTTGCAGGAATAAAAACCTGTTACACAGAGCTCTGGCTGCAAGAGCAAAGGAGGCCTGAGAGCTCCCAGTCCTGTGTGGAAGCTGCAGCCACCTGTTCAGGTTTCATTCCTAGCTGCCTGCCCCGGGGGGAGCTTCAGGATAATGAAACTCGTTTATTGCACAGGTTAAATATTAACAGAGAATAGACATTATCCTTCACAGAGCACCAAAACAAATAGTGAGAGAGGCTTGGGTGATAAACACTGGAATAAGTACAGCATGAGTAACACAGTGAGTAGCAAACCATCCCCAACCTAATCCTGGTGATTCCCCTGGACTCACTCGAGTTCTGCCAGAGACTCCAAGTTCTCAATCTTCCGAATTTGATTGTCATACAGATCCAGCTCCCGCAAGGTCTGCAACTGCTCCAGGTTTTCAATGTGCTTAATCAAATTCTGACGGAGACACAGAGTCTAATTGTGGGGGAAAAGTTTCAAAAGAAACAGGAAAGTGGATATGAAGAATTGCATGGAATGCCTTTTAGTGTGCAGATAAGAAGGGATGTGTGTCTTAATGAGGGCTTCCCCATTAAGTTTTGCTGGGAATTTGGTTATTGGTGGTTTGTTGGGGCTTTTTTGTCTGTTTTTTTTCTTGGTTTACTCCAATTCTACAGAAGGGAATCTTTCAACCACAATGGTCAGACACTCTAATAGCAGCCCAGAGAAGCTACATAATCTCGGTCCTCAGAAATACTCAAAAGCTTAACTGCAGAAGGCCTTAAGCAACATGTTCTAACTGGGCTTGCTTTGAGGGCTTTACTGGAGACCTCGAGAGATCCTTTCCCATCCACTTTATTCTATGTTCAGTCTGCTGTGCTAGCCCAGGATGTCTCTCAGGATGTGCCCTGATGCATTGTCTCTCATCCACTTCCAAAACAAACTTGCAAAATCCCATGATTTTTATTACTACTTGACAATAGGTAAACACTACCTTCTTCAGCTAAAAATGAAGTGAACCCACTAAATCTCAGCCAAAAAGAGACTGTACCTGTCCTCTTATAGGTTAGATCTACAAAATCCCCAGTTCCAAGAGGCATTCTCTATTCCCTAGGATTGTTACCTTCACTTTCTTGAGCACCTCAAATCCTTCAATCTTCCCAATTCGGAAATGATTCAAGTCAACATCCTTAAAGAGAAATGGAGGGATTTAGCAGGTGTTTCAAAACAAATCCAGTCTTTAAAGATCAACCTGGTACTTTGTTCTAAGGAAATTATAGTCTTACAAAATGTGTAGCTCATTAAAACTTCCCTTCAAAGAGCATTTGTAAAATGGGTTTGGCACATGATTTTACCACCACAGGTGAGGCACACGGCCTAAACTTGTCAACTGCAAATGCAGCATCTACAAGAAGGCAACAGCCCTTTCCTGAGTCTGAGCATTGCCAAAATTAGAAATCTTCAGAAATGTATTGAGATAGAAAAATTCTTGCATAAATGAAGTTTTGCATGAAGTTCTCTCACCTACTTCGCTAGGGCTTAACCAGAATACAAGCTGCCATTTGCAGTTCCAGGCCTCAGAGGAGCAGGAACCACTGCCAGTTTGAATAACCAGTGGTTCTGTGAACGCTCATTCTGCACTGGCAATCAGCTGAGGCACTTCCCATCTGCACTGTTCAGCCCCAGCTGCTCCAGTTTTGCAAGTCAGAGAGAAAGGGAGCATTTCCCCACCCCAGCTCAAACACTGTGCCGCTAAAGGGCTCACCAGGCTGCCAAGGCACTGGGCTGGGTAAGTCACTGTGCCTGCTCCAAATCCCAGGGCTCACAGCAGCAAGCAGCTCATTGAACACACTCTCTGGAGCTTGTAGCAATACCTCTCGCAGCACAGACATGCTTTCAGTGCCTCTATGCTTAATTTAAAATTCTAAAGTACTGACAAAATGTTTCAGCTGGCGATCAAGGATAAAACACCTCCACTTCTAGCCTAAAAGCTCTGAATCGCTTCTGGGGAGGATCACAGCTGCCAGCACCTTCAGAAGGATTAGATCTTTTAACCAGGTTTCAATACTTGCCTTTGCCTACCTTTGCTTCCTGCCGTATAAAGCCCGTAAGGACAAAAATCTGCCTTTACCTCAGCTTCTGGGTCCAGGCTAATAGTCTCCATGTCCACTGGTGTCTCCGCTTCTCCTGCAGGAGAAGCAAATATACTATGAACTTCTGTGCCAGATAGCTAAAGGCAGGATAACAGCTGACATCCAGGGAGAACAAGAGAGCAAATGCTCCTCAGGAGGAGAAACGCATGAGACGCACAGTCCAGACATTCTGCTTCGTTAAAACCACATTTCCCCTACTTGGTTTTCAACATGACAGCTAGGTGCAGAAAAAAAAAACTCTCTTAAGAGCAGAATTTCATGCTCAGATGCAAAAGACACACAGATCAGCACCCTGCCCAACCTGCCTGTGTGGTTGTTGAAAGCTGCTGGCTCAGTACTGGGCAGGATGCCTTTCCTTCACACCTAGGGCCAAAGTGAGTGTGCTCCTCTGATAACATAATATAACCCTGCCAAGAAGGAATCCTAACTGTCTAGTGAGATGACCAGGAAAGACCAAGCATCTCAACAATTCCACCCTTCAGCTTATTTTTTTTCTTTTAGCACTGCCATTTTATGTCACTGTTGTGAACACTTCTGCACAGACCTCCCTTCCTTTGTTTGGCTGAACTCCCTACTATGCCAGACAACACTGTTTATCCCACTGCATGAATTTGCTTGGGAAATGCTTTTATAGCCCTGGAAGACACTCCAGCATTTGCTGTGCTTCTACCACAGCACATGAGGGAGGGAAATTTACTGGAGAATTCATGCTGAATAATTCATGCCAATTCCCGTTTGTTGGAGATGATGTGCTGCTTGCATCCAGTTCTGAAGAAAAACAAAGTCTAATTCAGCTTTGCAAAACTGACGTACAACATGCGAGGTTTTTTTACTTCATGTGCAGAGCTTTCCTGGGTGCTACCCAAAACCCAAGCAACTTTAATTACAGTCACATCCCAAAGGCTTTGAACTAACTCCTGCATGTATGCAAGCTCATTCCCTCAACCCAGTGACTGTTTTCACAGCCCAGCATGGTTACAACACCCCTGTAAATGCCAAGTGCTCCTATTTAATGAGTGTTTCTCCTGCTAATGCTTGGCCTTGTAAGTAGCAGTGTAGGCACAAACAGTACCAGCATCACCATTTTCAATACTACCATCCAACTCCAAGGGTTTGGTGCTCCACAGATCATCACTGACCTTCCTGAATTTGGGCTGCTGCTCTTGCCTGGGCATTTAAACAGGAAAGAGACTCACTGAACTGATTCACAGAAGTTAAGACTGAAGAAACAATCCTCTTTTTTATTTTTTTTTTTGTAATAACAGCACAAATTAACAGGAAACATAAATTATATTTTGGGAATGCAAAACGAGCTGGTAGGCTTGGAGATGTTGAACAGCAGGATAGAAATGCCACCAAAATTGACACACACATACATGTGCCTGTCAGCAATTAGCAGTGGTCAATGCTTGCATTTTTAATCTTAGTTCCAGATCAGGAGCTATGCACTTCAGTACCTGCTTCAGTCAAGGCTGTACCTCTTTGACCTGTTCCTTGGGTGAAAAGGCTGTCAGTGAGAAGGTGCTCCAAGCCACACAAGCAGTCTTGCTGAATTTACAGCCCACAGGAACAGTGCCCAAGTTTGGAACAACAGTTATTTGAGGTATCACATGAAAAAAATCCAAATTATGTCCCTTGTATTGAGTCATACTGGTAGTAACTTAGTGTTCATGGTGAAGGAACTTTTTGAGTTTCAAGTCCTTTGAGACTTTAATGTTATCCAGCAGTAAAGCCAAGCATGCACTTGGTAAAAAAAAAAAAAAAGTCTTCAATGAAAAACCCCCTTCAAGTGAAAA
The DNA here is from genome assembly GCA_013396875.1 of Vireo altiloquus. Lineage (NCBI taxonomy): Eukaryota > Metazoa > Chordata > Aves > Passeriformes > Vireonidae > Vireo > Vireo altiloquus. Next base: position 189,779 of record VZRF01011049.1, read on the forward strand.
AAATTCTTTGTTTGGCTAGCAAGCTTGAGTATTTTAATTTAGAAACATTTGATTTAGGCAATGTGTTAAATACTCTGTTCTGGGGCCTCCTCTTAATTCTGACACTTGGCTTTGAGAGACCACTCATTACAGCCAGTGTAGAAAACAACACTCAAATCCAAAGGTGCAAAACCAAATCACACAGGATACATACAGAATTCACCAAAAGAAAAGACATTTTAAACTGAACACACAGGCACTGCTGCTGTGCAATAAAGCAAACTGTCAGGAAGTCTATGTACTGTGTATAAAGCATGTAGAAGCCTGAGTGAGATGTGCACCTGGTATCAGCTGTAAATCAGTATTGGGACAAAAATGTCAAAAAATACATTTTCTCTCAAAGAATAGAAAAAGAAAAAAAGAAAGAAAAATAAGAGAAAAATGGTTCTAGCAAATTTACAGGCATTTAAATGTCATTTTATTTATGAACTGACTGGATATAAAAACTCTAAACTGACCCTCCTACCAACACTACAGCCATGACTGCAATTTCCCTTGCAAATTGCTTTACTCCACACTTCTCTACACTGCATGTTTCTCAAGGGGTAAAAACCATCACTCTGGCAATGAAGTTTCATAAGTGAATTTTTGTGTAACCTATGCCTGGAAGCCACATGCCTTTGCAGAGGTAGGAAAAAAAAAAATCCCCCATTCAGAAAACCCAAATTCCACAGCAGGAACAGTCATTACCAAGTTATGTAAGTTCACAGTACCACAAGTACTTCAATCAACAAAAAGCCTAACTACACTTTTTAAGTGCATATGCATGAAGGATATTATAAATAGCTCAGTTATAAGCTTTCTAACCAGAGGCTCTATTCCTCAGAGAATTAGCTAAATGATGAATTTGAAATTTCAGCTGCTCAAGCTCTTTCTGCTTAAGATCTTTTGTGAAAAAAATAAGTGGAAAACTCTTCATTTTCCTTTCAGCTGAGAAACTCAAAGCTTTTCGTGCAAACTATCGCAAAGGTTCGAAAATTATTCCTCTGCTTGGTTCCTGCCCTACTTTTCTGAATGCTTCCAGTTTGGAAAATGCAACAATACAGTCATTATATTAACAGTACACAAATGTAATTCAGCAAACAAATCTGAATGTGTTTTTCTTGCTTTCACTACAGTAAAAGTACATCACTTCTGTACTGCCTTTCATAGAATTCCCAGGGGAACAATGTGCAAAATACAACCTCCAAGACAGCTAAATCACGGCAGCTGAGCAAACACTCAGGATTGCAGGCATGCAAAGGAAAGCTCTGTCTGATCTGAGTGGTTCCCTCAATTGTACAGTGCTTGGGATGCACAGTTTGCAAAGTGTGCTCTTCCACAGCCATGACCTGCCTAGGGAAGAGCATTTCTTTATTAATATTTAGGGGGTTTCAATTATCAACAACAAATTAGACTTATATAGAGTGGATCTAGTTATGAGATGAGATTTGAAATTCTAGAAAAATTTACTAGTTTGGAAAACACCTTGCCAAATCCCAACAGGCAAGGTTAAGATCAGGAGGGATCGACTGTAGCTGCATCGTCAAAAAGAACTAAAATTCATTCCCTTATTTCCTTTCCAGTACCAGATATATTAAATTCCAGTCCAATAATAATCACATGGACATCTCTGTCAAAAGAATGATGTCACACTTCAGACTGCACCAAAGGCTTGGGTCAGATCACCACAGAGGGCTGGCAGAAATGGATCTGCTCTGACAAGTCCCATGCAAGCCACTGAAAACCCTTCCATCAAATATTCACAAAAAGTCTGTCAGTATTCCCACCCCACGTTCTAATACAAACAGTAAGATCAGTAGGAAAAGTTTAAACCTGAGCGGGTTCAAAGATATAATTTTGATATGTCTTAGAACTTTTAAATTGAAAAATAAAATTGATAGGTTCCTTCAATCCATCTAGAAATAGTCTTTGTTGCCTTCCAAAGGAACCTGGCAATTCTTTAGGCAAAAAATTTTAGGTGGAATTACGACAAGCTCCTCGTGATTACTTCTAATGAAAATTTCCAGTATCTTTCCACATAAAGTTTCTAAATTTCCATAAAATAAAAATACGAATAAAGATGGTTTGCGTTTTGACATGAAACGTTTCCAAGAGAAACACGGATGGGTAAACAAATAAGAAAAAGAAAAAAACAAAAACAAAACCCAAAGGTCTAATACTAGCGGTTCCATAAAAAACAGCCAACTTTATTCTAGCACCGACAACGCTACAATGTATTGAAATTCCGAGATCGCCCTAGGGCAGATTCCCGTGGATAAGCAGCACGCAGCCACCAGGAGCACAAGGGACTGGCGCGGGCTGCGCGCACGGGGCTGTGCCGCGGCTCCCGGGGGCGGTGGCGAGGCTGACACGGTACCTGCGGAGTTCTCGCCGTTCTGCTCATCCCTCAGGCTCTGCTGGCTGAGCTCTGTCACCAAGCGAACCGCCTGCTTCCTCCCCTCCTCGTCTCCCGACTCCTCCGACTCGATCCGCTTATCAACTGCACAAGACACAGAACGGCACAATTAGGCTATTTCCAGCAGCGGGGCAACAGGGGAGGAGCAGCAAGCAGATATAATAACCAGGATTCACATAAACGACTACGCAGTTAGTAGAAATCCTAAGTTAACTAAATGAAAGGTTTAGTCTTAAATAAAAGGCCTCTTACCCCTTGTTTCTACTTTGATTTTGGATGCACTTTTTCCTCCCATCACATCTTCCTAAAACCAACAATCTGGGAAGAAGACTGGAGGAAAAAGGAAATTTCTTAGATCAATGAAGTGCAATTCCAAAGATTACGGAGATGGAGTTAGAACTATTACATTTTAAGAGCTTTTAGAAAAAAAAAAAAAAAATCAGTATCACGTACAATAGTACTAATGACACGAAGAAGTGAAGGCATCAATAAAAAAATCCTCGCAGATAAAAGCAACCGTGTCCCCAGAACAACCTGCCAGATCCCTTCACGTTTACCGAGGCACAGCTCCGCCGGCCACCCTGGGCCCGGACCTGGAGCAGCTCCTCACTGGCCCCCCTCGGTATTCGCTCTCGTTTCACCAGGGGACTAAGGAAAAGCAGCGCCATCCAAAAGGTTTCTTTCTTATTATCTTTATTCTTTACGTCACGGCCATCTCCACGACCCCACTCCTTCTCCCTCTGGCACACAGAGCCCCCGGGCATCACGGCCCGCCGCGGTAACACACACCGGCCCCCTGCGCTCGGCGGCCCGACGGGGCCTGGCGCCCTGGCCAGTGGCCGTGGGGCTGGACACACGGGGGCTGCACGACCGCGGAGGGTCCACAAGCCCCCCCGAGGCGCAGCTGGCAGCCGCACCGCCCGGAGGCGGCGCTCGAGCAGCCTGCGCTGGCTATGCCCCGCGGCCTCCTGGGAGTTGTAGTTCACTGCAGAAGGGGGGAGAGGGGGTCGGGACCTGCTCCCCTTCCACCAGAGAGTCGGGCCGGACGCGTTACTCGCTGCTTTCGGCCTCGTCCTTTCGTCTACAAATCCTTCGGAGGATAGCTATCGCCCTGCAGAAGGACCTTCTACCTGCAGCCTTCCGCCGCCGGAGCAGGTCGGCGGCGCTGCCTCGGGCCGGCGGTTCG
>VZRF01011049.1:195125-239036 GCA_013396875.1 Vireo altiloquus
TTTTTGGTATCTCTTTGGGTCCTAAGTCTTTTCCTATCTGGTTATCCTGCGTTCCGCTTCTGATCGATAAATCTTTCATTCTAGGGTCTCAGGCCTGTCGATGTTATCTTTAGCTAGATAGTCTAGGAATTTGGGGAATTTCTTTGCTCATCTTTGCTATCCTTAGTTAACTACATACAGAAACATTCTACATATGATATAATCCTAAGACATCACACTACTTTTAAAAATGAAATATTTTCATACCACTTCATTTTCTTACATTACACATATGACATTCATTTTAATATTTGCGAAAAGCCAGCAATACAATATGCATTTATAACATTTCCCAACTACCAAAGGTTTCGGTTTCAAAACCAGCAGAAAGGGGGAGAGGGTGCTGGGTGGGCACTCAGCAGCTCTGACAGGAGGAAACAGGGTCAGTCCTGTCGGTCACACGCATCGTGCGGTGTCCTCTGAGCTGGAAGGGACCCAGAAGGATCATCAAATCCAACTCTGGAGTGAATCCCGCTGAGGGCAGGATGCTAAGTCGGTAGCCAGCTCTGGGTTATAACCATACGGACCAAACACACAGCAGGACACTCAAGAATGAGTGTTTTGCCCTAACTTACAGGGCTGTGCCTTGGGTTCAGAGGCATCATTACCTGCCAGCATCATTCCCTGCTGTGGGCCTGACTCATGTCCTTTGTTTCTGTTGCAGATGGTGGCTCCCAGCATCATTCCCTGCTGTGGGCCTGACTCATGTCCTTTGTTTCTGTTGCAGATGGTGGCTCCCTAGGTGTGGCGTGGCAACCAGACTGTGATCATGGCAGCTAAGGCTTACAGCCCCTCTGAAAGGGGTCTTCTGTCTTCATCAGCAGGCTTAGTCCTTACTCATCTGAATGATTCTGATAAGCTAAGTAGATCCTTCCCCTGGGGCAACAAAAGCAGGAGAAGTCGTCTCGCTGGACTCTGCCAACTCGGAGCATCACTGCCTGGTGAGCACAATATTGTGAGGCTAAGTTCCCATGAAGCTTTCAGGCAGTTTCAGGTCTTTCTCTTCCCCTTCCTCAAATGTAGAGGTAACAGCAATAAATATCTTCCAGGATGCACTTGTTCAGTAAGCACCTGAGGCAGGGATTACTGCAGGCTGGGACAGCTTATAGGGAAAACATTACTGCATAGGTGCTCTGCATTTGTACTTGTCCCTGGGCAACCTGTATTGGCTGCCACTGGACCACCCTCTCATCTTGTATAATTATCTAAACCACAAAAAATTTCCAAGTGAGAAGAAAGACGTTGTTGTATTGGATTCTGTTAGGATGGGAAGAACTTTGCAGTTTACAGTGTGCCCAGATATGGGTGTGCCTGTTCTATCGTGAGCACGTTCATACTGCATACACTGCCTAAATGTCCTTGTGATGAGTTTTTCACAGTGCTTCTTCCAGTGCTACTAAACCTTCAAAGCTACTTACTGATTTAGGAGTGGACCAATGGGGCTGCAGATACCACTTCTCAGAGAAATGCTTTTTACAAGCAGAACCTTTCAAAATTTTAGTACAATCGCTTGGCATTGCATAGCCTAAAACATTGGTGTGGACATAGGTAATTCAATGTCACATACTGTGAACAGTTAATTAAATGGTTTCCATCTAATGCAGTTGTTAATCAGGCTTGAGCACTTACTGCAATTATTTAATGACCATTTTATTTTTGTGAGATTTCAAAACATTTTAAAAACTGCTAAGTGAAAAATAAAAGTTGACTAGTCTGGTTAAAACTTACGGATGTTGGGAAGTTGTTTTAGCCTGTGGACTGAGTTTATGTGTTCCGGTGGCTGTGATTCAAAAAGACATGTTTATTAGAATACTTTCTGTTTTCTTTAGTTTCACTGATTTTATTTTCTTGTAGTTTCTTTAAAAATCTAGAAACATGCATTTTGGGATTACTTGACAGTTGCTTCAGCTGACAGCTTTTTTTTTTTTTAATTTGTTCCTCTGATACTCCTGTAGTAGGCTGTTACAGCAACATTGCTGACCTCTATCTTTTCACAGGGGAGAAGTGGAGCTCTTACTGTTTGTCTTCTCTGACAGCTCGTAACATTTGTACCAGCAAAATCAGTAACTCATGGGCTCAGTGGGATTCTGCCTCCTTCTCTCCTTCCACTGGAAGTTCTGCTTCTTGCTCCTTTTTTCACACCCCAGCTGTGGAGGAAAGCAGCCAGCACCTCCCAGCTGCTGCACGCAACCCCAACCAAGCCATCTTCACTGTGGATGCCAGCACAACAGAGGTATTGCAGCAGAACCTGCAGCACTGAGCTCCCCAAAAGGACTGTTTTTCTTTTGTGTATCTGCAGGTAATCAGGGTATCATGAAAGCATTTTGTAGTCTGCTCCAGCTCAGTAGTCTTCTAAAGACTGTGGAGTTTATTTCCATTGCAGTTAGGAAAATACACAAGGCAGTGGCAGAAACAAGGAGGTATTGAGTGTTTTTTCAAACAGGCCAGGGAATGTGGGCTTGGAAATGTTCTAGGCCAGGTTGGATAAGGCTTGGGAGGTGTCCCTGCCCATAGCAGAGGGGTGGAAGTGGATGGTCTTTAAGGTCCTGTCCAAGCCAAACCATTCTGTGATTCGATGATTCTGTAAGAATGCAGCTGTGAAGTGCCGTGAGGGAAGAAAGGAAGAGCAGAATGTGCTTCAAGCCTTCTCTCTGTAAAGTACCAAGCCTGAAATGTGTTTGTGGTGGCACAAGATTTCTTTATCTGCCCCAGCATATATTTCATTTGCATTGGGAGGGAAAGAATTTCTCTTTTTCTGTCCTAAGAGGAATCTAAAATTGGGTCCAGAAAACTTCAAAGAGCTGTGCCATTTTTTTAGCTTGAACTGACAGTTTGGGTTTGCTCACTTTAAAGACCCTGAGTCCCAACTTGCTCCATTGCACCAGCTCCAGTGTGCCAATGACTGGCCTGACCACTGCACACCTTTGAGTTTGGATACAGTTTTGTGGCTTGCCTGGGCTTTGCTTGCAAATACAGCCTTGTAGTGTTGCCTCCATGGATGTCCTTGTTTTCAGTTAAAAGAAAGCAGGAAACCTGGAAGGCAAACAATGTCTCAAAACCTCTTAACCAAAAATGTGTGTGGGCAAGGGATGTCCTAGAATAAGAATCAGAACTCAGAAAGAACCATTTTTGTTCCACCAAGAGAAAGGGATAATGTAAGACATTAAAGCAACAACCTGAGGAGATGATGAGCTCTCAAAAAACCATACAGCTTTTATTCTTTGTTTAGATTTGGTTTTTTCTCTTCTTTTCTAGATCCTAGTGGCCAATGACCGAGCTTGCAAGTTGCTTGGGTGCAGTAGTCAGGAACTCATTGGTCAAAAGCTGTCCCACTTGATATCCAAATCTGGTCAAGAGGCATGGGAAGCAGTGGGTGAGGAGTACCTAGAAACCTCTGAATGTTCATCAGTGGTTTCAGGAACTGTGGTATGTGAAACGTTCAAGGAAATATTCCCCACCACATAAAGTGCTTTTGTAGGCTTTGGTTTGGTTTTTTGTTTTTTTGGGTTTTTTTATATTTTCTATATAATTTCCTGATATATTTAACTTTGTGGGCGTTTGGCAATTATGTCACTTGCAGGACTGTTTGGTTTAAAAGTTTGCAGATGTGGGATTTCGAAGGGCAAAAGATGATTTAAGGGGACACCCATGAGAACCTTGCAGCTGTCAACACACACAGTCGCCATGACTTGACCAAATCAGAACTTAAAGGACATTAAAAAAAAAAAAAAAAAAGCTTAACATGGAAAAAGTCTATTGTGGAAAAGTAGTTCCCAATTGTCTGGTCCTTAAAAATATATTTTAAATTATCTTAATTTACATTGTGCATATCATAAAGGTATAAGACAGAGAAATACTGTGAAATGTCTGTGCCAAAACACCATAGTTGGTGCAAAAGAGTGGAATTGATATTTCACCTAGAATGGGGTTGTTTATAAGAGAACTGCATGAGCAAATCTCCATATTATTTTCTTTTGCTGCTATTGTGAGTTGTCACTAGAGAATCCTTGGAAAATGAGCTCTTACTCTTTCTGGTGTGTTATTTTTGAACTGAAATTGTGGATATCTCAGAGCCTTATCTTCCTGAATCCTCAGCTGGATATGGGGTGAGGCAAAGATCTAAGTTTGATTCAGTGAAACCTGAGATTAAAATTAAATGTCTGACAGAGGCATTTATTCTGAGCTGTTCCAAATACTTTATAGGATTCACAATGTAAGTCATAAACCCATTCTGTCAAGATCATATAAAAATCATGAAAGGCTTGGTATGAGCCTTGCAGGCTATAAGATAAATAAAGATTTTCTGATCTGAGAAGAATCATCTTGCATAAGAAATTAAACTGCTGTTTTTGCAGCTGAAAGTAAGAACTGTGTTACTAATGGGAAGTGTTCATTAGCACCATGGGACATCCCTTAAAGAAGGCATCTCTGAGAGGCACTTCTCACTGAATGCAAGGTGTTAGAGTGGCACATTTATTATTCTGAAATCTTTATGCCTTTAGATTTCCTGAGGCGGGGAGAGATGATACAAAAGTAACAACATTTTGTGTATGATCAGTAATTTATTTTCAGACTGTTTAATCTCTGTATTGAAACTGTGTTTCTTCCCATAAAATACTAGTAAGTAGTCAAGAAATTAAGTTTTTCTAGTAATGACAGCAAGGTATTTTGGCTCAGTATCTTACTCCTGTTTGAAATTCTTGCTGAGTAGCCACAGTCTCAGTAAGCCATGTCTCCATTTCTGAATCTGGTGGAAAGGTGGATGTTATTGGCCACCTCCAGGAGAAGATCCCTGTCTTGGTCTGGTTGAGGCAAATAAGAAGCAAGGACACCCAGCGTTGTGTGGTTGTGCTGGAACCAGTGGAAAGACTTTCAGCTTCTGTTTCCTTCACTGTTGATGTAAGTGTTTTCCTAATGATCAAATGAGATTGCAGTTTGTGAGAGGCTGTGTGTGAGTGGAAGGTGTCTGAAATGATGCTTTAGGTTTTAGCTTTTATATTTTTCAAATCCTGTACTGCCCAGTGTAACTCTGAAGTTCCCTGGAGCTCGTTATGTGCTGTTCCCTCATGCTCACACAGACATAACAAACCTCTGTAACTTGTTCTCCAAGGAAACCCAGACTGTCCTAGGCCGAAAAACTGTAAACCTTCATCCTGGGGAGGGGGGGAAAGCTTGGAGAAATTACATCATTAGCTGAAGTTTTAATTGACAAATTTATGCTGATGTGCAAATGGACCAAACCTATAAAAGGGTGAAGAACTCATGACCTGGGGCTCATCTTGGGATCCACTGAGGCAGGACCCTCTGGAGCCCATAGTGTACCTCTGGGGTAATTACATTATTAGCTACAGTTTTAATTGGTGAATTTATGCTGATATAAAAGTGTGAAGAACTCGTGACCTGTCATTGTCCGTTTTGGGATCCACTGAGGCAGGAGCCTCCAGACCCCCAGGGTGTAACCTTTGAAGGCCTTTCAAATAAATCCCTCCTTTATTCCCTTCTTCCTGCCTAGTCTCTAAGTAGCCATTTAAGGCATCAGAAAAGCAGGAGGCACAGGTCACTGGTTGTGAACCTGGAGTGTGTCCATGGCAGGGCCTGAAACCAGGGCTGTGCATGGATCTCTGGTGTAGTTCACCTTCATGTGTTTGACAACCCACATAAAAATACATTCTCTCTCCTCAGGGGGCATCCTACACTCACACAGTGTCTGTTTGGCAGGGGGTGGATAATTTGGGGTATGGATGCCCTTGTGGGAATCATCTTGCTGAGGAACAGTTCTGTGAGTGATGCCTTAAATGGCTACTTAGAGACTAGGCAGGAATAAGGGAATAAAGGAGGGATTTATTTGAAAGGCCTTCAAAGGTTACCCCCTGGGGGTCTGGAGGCTCCTGCCTCAGTGGATCCCAAAATGGACAATGACAGGTCACGAGTTCTTCACACTTTTATATCAGCATAAATTCACCAATTAAAACTTTAGCTAATGATGTAGTTTCCCCAAGCTTACCCCCTCCCCTCCTCCCCAAGATGAAGATTTACACTTTTGGGCCCAGGAGGGTCTGGGTGTCCTTGGAGAGCGAGCTGGAGAGGCTTTGTTATGTCTGAGCACAGGAGAGCAGCAGCCAACGAGCTACAGGGACTGCAGAGTTACACTGGGCACTGCAGGATTGGAAACATATAAAAGTTAAAATCTAAGGCATCATGAGGAGTAGTGGACATCTCTCCTGGGCAAAGGGCAGGCTTCCTGCACAGTGATATGGGAATATTGTTTTATGCTGTGTCTGCTTTTGCTGAGTTGTGTCCACCCAAGGACTGCAGAATGAAAATTTCCTGCCATTGCTTAGATAACTGTATTGAGTGAACTGTGGCTAAAATGTTAAAATTTTAACAATCCTGTAAACTTTCCTCCTCAGGGAAAAATTACATCATGTGACCTCCTTTATGCCCATCTCCATGGCTACCCAACCTTGGAAGCAGTAGTTGGAGTCCACATAAAGGACCTGATTCCTTCAGTGCAGATCCCTCCTCTAGGCAAAAAAATCCCAAAGGTATAGTGTAAGCACCGACCTCATTCTTCCATAGCCTTCCCATTTGGAATACACCTGCATGCTGTTTCCCTCCTCAGAAAACAGAAAAAAGCCTTTTCAGACAGAAGCCCAATTCCCCTGGAAAAGGGTGTGCTGCTTATTTGTGGAGCTGCTGTCTGAAGAGTTCCTGCCTAGGGATGTGACCATGCCCTGACCCCTCACTGGAGTCTGTCCTAGTGTTCTCCAGTCCTAGCTTTGTAAGACACCTTGCTCTCTCTGTAACCTCTTTAAGATTCCTTTGAATTCTTTAGCCCATCTCAATCATGTCTGTCTGAGGAGTGAAAGAATACCCAGGTCTTGCAAATGTCATGAAAATGGGCAGATAGGGAGTTGAAGGAGGCCTTCTTATGAATGCCTAATTGGTTGAAAAGCTGCAGCATGGACTGGTCTTCACCTTCAGGATATTTATGTAGTAGTTCAACAGTGGATTCCAAATCCTTAAAAAAACAGCTGTTTTTCATTTTGATAGTCACAAGATTGGTTCCTATTTCTTTTCCTCCTCCTTTTTCCTGAGAATTCCTGTGTAACTTTATATGAATAATGAAATAAACCCAAGACATTTGGTCAGTTAGAGGTTTTCTGTTCAAGCTTTGTGTGTTTGGGGTTTTTTTTGCTTTAATTTAGAACCTCAGGATCCAGCGAGCTGTCGGCAGATCCAGAGAGGGTGACATGTTTCCTCTCAGTTTAAAGCTGGAAGTCAGCCATCTGGAGGAGGATCAAGCAGGGGTGCAGGAAGATGAAATTCCACAGACAGAAGGCTCTCTCCCAAGCTACCAGTACTCTGCTACAGTTGTGGTTTTCTCCACCATCAGTGGTCTTATCACTGTCCAGTCAGATGGAATCATCTGCGGCGTCACGGAGAGTTTTGCTTTGATGCTCTTTGGCTATAAGAAGAAAGATTTGTTGGGAAAGGTAAGATAAGTTTCAGTCCTCCCAGAAGACTGATACATATTGGCAGCATATCCACTGGAACTGTGAAGTTGTCTTTTACACTCCTTGCCACCACAAAACCCCTGTGCTCCACATGTTTGGTGGGTGAGGTGTAGGAGGACACATGAATTCCTGTGCTGTAATTGCTGAGACTTGCAGTGCTGAGGAGCTACTATGGATTTCAAGTAGCCCAAAGCAAGCAGCACGGTTCTGTGTTCTCCCTTGGTCATGTGGATCACTTTTGCCTGGCTCTCTGTAAGAAACAGGTTCACAGACACAGATTGTTAGCATTTGCCCCCATCCTGTGAGAGCTGGCTTAGCTTTATAAGGTTTTGTTCTTTGTTTTAGAACATTACATTCCTGATCCCTGGTTTCTATAACAACATGGAAAGAAGCAGCAGCTGTTCTTTGCCATTACCTCCTCTGGATGATTCCACAGGGACAGAAGGTGAGAGCCTTTTTGAAGGTGTCAGTGTCTGCCATACAGCTGACTCTGGCTGCTGTAACCAAGGGGAAATGAGCAGAGACAAGAGGTTCCCCTACAAACATTAGAACAGTCTTCATAAGAGCAATGCCCCTCCATGCAGTTTTTAAATCAGGTTTCCACTATAACCTCAGGTAAAGAGAATTGTTCACCTAAGATTGAGCTTCTCTCTTTGTTGTGAAGATAAAACTGAATATCCGATTTGGAAATTACAGTGAGAATAGAGAATTGTACTCTGTACTTAACAAGCACCTCCTTCCCTCTCTCCCTCCCTCCCCTGCTAGGACCCTCTGGTATTTTAAAATGTGTAAAATACAGCTTTTGTGACTGTATTGCAGTGGAGCTGTAGCTACTTAGGATAAATATTTTAAGGGAAAAAAATCTAATATTCTGAATTGGCTTGTGCTGCTGGCTAATATTCAATATTATGGTTGCTGTGTTTCAATCAGGGAGGCACCACATATTGTTCTGATGCAGTTTGTATCAGAATTTATCAAAAATTCTCTGAACACAACATGAATAAATGGAAGCAAAGAAGCCTCGTGTTTCCATATCTGTCATTCCCAGCTAGTTCTGCCCAACACAGAGAGCACCAGCGAGTTTGTGCTTTCGTCCATATCACAAGAGATCTTTTATGCTGGTTTTTTCTCCTTTTTTTTCCCTTATTTTCTTCTTCTCTTTGCTTAGAAATGCACATCTGTGCTGAAACCAATGCACCCTAATGGAACAAAGAAGGGTTAGTAGACAGTGTTCAATTTCTTAGGTAATTCTTTGATGAAATGATGCCCCTAATCTAGGAGTAGTTCAGTTCTTCAGTGAGGAGGCATTGTTGGCACTCAGCCATTACTAATTAAAGGATTGTTCTAGATTCAAATCCAGATTTGTTTGCTTGTTATCTTCTTCTGCAGCAACAATACTTGGATTACTTCGTCTTCCAAACTCATGTTTTTCTTCTGACCTTTTGTCACTGGGGAAGGAAAGAACTTCATCTCCTCTTCTTTCAAACATGTTTAGGCTTGTTTTTTTATCTTACAGCTTCAGTGAGTTACATAAATCCAGTCCAAACCTTTTTATTATATGGGTTTGGAATGGGCTGTATATGTGTGGTTTGGGCTTCTTTTTTTTTTTAATGCTGCTGCTGTATGATCATTTTAATTTCAGTCTCTTTACATTACTGGCATTTTTTTAGGTCTCTGAACTTAGATTCAAGTAGCTAACACATGATACCAGTATCTGCCCAAGGGCTTTGATAGAAAAGCAAATTTTGGCAGCCCTAAAACATGTAGATTCCTGCATGTGGTGATTCTCAAAGTAGAATGGAATGCTCTTATTTTGACTGTTTTACCTCAGTTAAGCCTTTTATCCTCAGTTCCTTAAGGAAAAGACAGACCAAGGCAGTTCCAAGTTTATTTTTAATCACTGTAGCCTCTGAAGCCTAAACATAAAAGTTTGAGTTGGTGTGGTTTTGTTTCCTCTTTGGTACAGAGAGCAGCTTTCTGGCTGCATCTTTAGCGCACCTTCTGTCAAGAGATGAAGATCAGAAATTGGAGCAACAGCACAAAGATGACAAATTAATACATGATGAGAATGAACAAAAGAATGGGACCAGTTTCTTTTCTCCTCCCTCACCTCCTGAAGCAGCATCCACCCCCAATAATAGGTAGGCATTTCACAGACTGCATATTCACTTGGGAAAATGAAGAGCTGTGCTGGCAATCACCAGCAAAAGCTGATTTTTTCACCTGTGTGATGTCTGTGGGAAGGTGTAGCAAGGGCCTTCCATGCTTTGCTGTCTTTAGAATCTGAGTGCTGTTTGCAAGACAGGCTGAGCTGTGCCTACCTTGGATTTTTATTTAGATCTGCACAACCTACTGTTGTAAAGTTACAGAAATTGCAGCTCTAAAGGAGACCAAATGTTTCATCCAGACTAGGGAAGGTAATTGGGCTCTGCCTTCACTAATCATAAATAGTGGATGTTTATCTCCTTCCAGCTGGTGTTGCACTGAAGTCAGGTTGCCTGGAGGCAATTCTAAGTGTTACTCCTTCTGGTGCTTGCTGTAACTGTCAGGTCATCCATTAGAACAGGATACTGAGTTACTGAAGCCCAGCCACTTTTTCTTCTACATTTCCAGGTCTTTTTCCAGTTACAAGGTTAGAAATTCTGTAGAATGATGCTCATGGCTTACCTTAAGTCAAATTTTAAGCCTTCCACATTAACAATTCTAACCTTCAGTAAGTATTTTACTATCCATTTTAAGGTAAAGACTATTACAGCACAGTTCTTGCTGTGCTTTAAAGTGGCTGATAACGTAATTTTTTGTGCTCTCCTGGTTTGCATCTCTCATGTCACGCTTGGATTTTAAGTGCTCTGCTTCATTGTTTTTCTATGCTGGGTTTCTACTGATGGAAATGTTTGCAAAATACCTTGTGCTCTGGGCTTCAGTAAACCCTGACTGATGGAGACATCCATCTCATTTTGGACAGACAAGGGATCTTCTGTTTTCAGGGCTGCAAGTATCCTGCTGATATGCTGAGGCCTGAACAGCAGGCCTAAGCACCAAATTGACTTACAAGATGAATCTTGAGCACGATGCTGTTAGTACCATCAAGGTTCTTTAGCTGAAAATAGATGATCAAAACATTTCTATTTGTTGTTCTTAATGCCAAACCTGCTGTTGTAGAGACGTTGGTATAACCTTGTGTAAGTGACATTAAGAAATCCTCCCAACTGACAGCCCCAGAGGCTTGTTAGTAGAATATTTTAGGCAAAACCCTCCCAACCCTGGCCCTGGCCCCAGCTGGTTGGGAAGTGTGCCATCAGAACCAGTTGTTTTCTGCACAAAAAAGTCAACAAGTCATTTGGACTGTTTGATTTGGGCCTATAAAAGCTCGACCCCTTTTTTGGGCAAACTTGGGGACCTCACCTACAAGTGGATGCACAGTGTGGCATTTTCCCAGTTGCTGGGAAGGATTCCCAAGGTCCTCACTGCAAAAAGGAGCTCCCCAGCAATTGCAGGCTCTGGATGATGGGGAAGTATTGAGGCAATTGCTGATGGATCTTTCTCAATCACATTCTTTCTCTCTCGTATGAGATAATTAGATGCACCACCTTGCTTATTTTTGCTTTTTGCTAAAGCCGAGAGAGTAATAAGCTTTTTGTTTTACCAAACATGTCCTTTTACCTTTGTTTTGCCTCAACATTACCAGTAAAATAAGACTCTTCTTTCCACTGGTGTCTGTGCTCATTCAATCACCCCTGTCAGCTGGCAAAACACCTGCCACGTGTATTAGGTTTTTTTGTGGTGGTAAAGGGTTTATGATCTATATTTAGAAATTAAGCTAGAGAAGGAAATTATCCATAGGGAAAGAGTGCCATTTGAGTGTACCTGCTCTTCTTTGGTAAATTTGTTAGGATTTTGGATGCCCGTGCAAACAGCTTTCTGCTTTTTGCTTTTACACTTGAAATAAAACTGTTGGTCCAGGTTTTAAATAGTGAGCATATTTAAGTGGGTATTACCCAGTAGGACAGGTTTTTTGTTCTTTTGTAATCACTTTGAGTCTTTGCAGTGAGGACAGCCTTGCTACAGAGGGGCTGTCAGCCCACCAGGGAGCCTTATCCCAAAAGCTGGATTGGCACAATCAGAGCAGGGGAACAGGACAGAACACTGGAAACTTCAGGATCAAATAATTCTCAAAAGATGCTCTCTGCAAGGCTCTCTCTCACATCATCTGACTCAGAACAGTGGGATTTAGGTCAGAACACAGAAATTGCAGAAAGAAGCAGTCATAGTGCAGTGTCTCCTGCAGTAACTGGTGCCTGGTGCCTGTTTGTTCCAGACTAGAAGACAACCTAAATGCATCATCCTGTGACCCAGAGAAGCTGCCTTCTGAAGTTACTTGTAACTCACCTGGAACACCAACAGTGGATGAGCCATGGCCTGGGACAGCACTGAACTGCAGGCAAGACCTTAAAAGCCACGTGGTTCCAGGGCAGGTGTCAAAACCAAACTCGATGTGTGGTGCAAAACATTCCAGCCTCCAGCCTGCTGTTGTGGACAACTGCCTGCTAAATGATGCTTCCACCTTCTTTGCACTTGAAAGAAATCCTGTCTGTGATGTTTGCTCAGGAAGTGAAACAGGTCACAGTGCTTCTGCACCAGCAGCTGCCACAACCTCTGAAGATGCTAAAGAATCTGAACTGAACTGTATTTGCTCTGGTCTTGAGGTACTGGGTCTGAATACTGGTGTCAAGGGGGACTCAGACAGTTCTTTAGGTATTCCTGCAGCTCTTGTAGGAGCACATTGCTCTGGTGCAGTGGAGTCCAGTGTGCTAATTGAGGCAAACGGTGCCTTTTGCACCCATCAAGGGAAGCAGCTGCTGAGTGGTGTTGCCACAGAAGCTGATTCTGGATGGCTGGCCTCCAGAAGGCATTTACAGAACTCTGAGGAATCCTCCAAAGCATTTCCTGAGAAACCTGAAACCCTTGCAGAAACTATGGGGGACAACTCCAACAGCAATCCCCTGAAAAGCAAAGGTAGGCCTGAGGAACACTGCCAGTTGCTCAGGCAGCAAAATATGGAGATAAAAATAACATCAACCCCAGTGAAACAAGAAGGCAGACTAAACCCAGCAGCTCCTTTGACCTGGGAGATTCTGGAAGGCAGCTACACTGGGAATTGCTGTCACAGAGATGGTTCACAATTCAGTAAGTGAAACCTTGTCTCCTTCCCAAACTTATTGGGGTGTTCCTTTTCACCCACAGTTTTGCAGAATGCAGGCAGCTCTGGTTAGAAGCTCACAGTGGAGAGGAAGGAGGAAGCATCTATAAGAAAAAATGGTATTTAAGTCTACCCAGAGGGTATTAGAAAAGGAGGTAGTAAGAAATTAATCCTTACTGAAAAGTCAGAAATACTCTCAAAACACAATTTAAAAGTTTGATCCTGATAACTTTTTCTGAACAGAAAATACAAACTCCACTGCAAAACTGTAAATTGAATTAAAGTTGTGTAATGGAATTTTGTTTCATTCACTCCTTCAGCTGCATTCAGTGGCTTGTAGAATAAAATCCCTACTTTTATGTAATGTAGAATAACAGCATGAAATGAATAATCACAATTGGACACTGACAAGTCTGCTAGAGGTGAGAACTCTGGAGGTAGCTGATAGGTACCTCTAGAAATAGCTGTGCTGGTATCAGCCCCTCTGATGATTCTTTACTGAGCAGCTGTTCCCCAAATTCTGAACTCCTTGTCAAGAGCTCAGAATTTCGTCCTAAAATGTCTGCGGTCTTGTTCAACACTGAAGTTACATTCTACCATTTTCATTTCCTGTTTCTTCAGGCATACTCTTCGAGGTGAAACGTGCAGAACTGCAGGATCCCACTGTGCTTTTCTGTGTCTGGGTGGTGAAAGACATTTCACAGAGCCAAAAGGAAGCTGTAGCAAAGACTCAGCATTTGCTTGCCAGCCTAGCAAGCTCTGCCCAATCTGTCGCTGATCTTTCTACTAAAAGTCTTGGAGAAGTAAGACATCCTACCTTTGAATATTGAGCATTTCTCTCCTTGTTTGACTGTTAAGCTGAAGCTAAAGTCAAGATGTTTTTCAAATTAATGGCATGAGTTGGTGGGGTGGATGTTGCTGTTTCTTTGTTTCCATAGGTTTTTATATTTAGTAAAACAAAATCTCAGTTGCTGTTTTGTAACACTTCTGGTGTGGGGCTTGGTGTAGTTCCCTTTCCAGCCTGAACAATGCAGTTCCAAGCTGCTGGATACTGAAGGAGTACAATTCTCACCATCAGAACCAGAGATTTCTCCTTTTATCTATTCTTGCAGATGTGTGTGTTCTTTTCAGTATTTATTCATTGTATAAATGTGATTCTGTGGCTTGCTCATTTTTTCCTGCTGTCGTAACCTATTTATATGTACTCAGGCCATCAGATCAACTTCACTTTTCAACAATTCCCAAAGAGCTGAAGATCTTGAAGGATTAAGAGCATGTGAGGGAGAATACACAAATAATTACAGCACTCTCAGTCTTATTGGCAAAGGCGCTTTTGGCTTTGTCTGGAGTGCCAGGGGCAAGAAAGATCACCAGGAGGTGAAGTATTTCTTCTAGCTCTATTGCAATAATAATTTAGGATGAAAACCGAAAGGTTAGAGCATTCATATTGTCAACACTGCACTGTCAAAAGCTTCTCTTTGGTAGTTTGGGGCTTTGCTTTGTTTAAACAGAAATCTGTAATGGAAACAGGATAGCAAAAGGTTTGCATTGATGTAGTGTAGGAATGTGACCTGAGACAACAGGTGCAGAATGAGCTAATGGACTAATGAATGTAGCTAATTAGAATTGTTGAAAGAAGTAGACATTAATCTTAACAGAATTATAGGTTTTAGTCTTCTGTTACTAAAGAGAATGGCAAACCTCAAAATCTTTATTGTGCCGTGACTCAAGAATGGGGAGTAGACATGTTGAGATTATGGCAACTCCTCTTTATCAGGAGAAGTATTTTGGGTGCTGAGAGGCAAACTGTGGTGTTTCCTCTTGCATGGTTGTTAAGTGTTTGTTTCCCTCCACTGCAACCATGTGCCAGGAGCCACCACTGCTGTAGGTTGATAAGAGAGCTGGCCTGTCAAAGCCTTTGGAATTCAGAGCAGCAATAAATATATTCCATTTATGTGTATCATTTGCCTTCTAGGACTATATTAGTTTAAACACATTTAAAGATACTATAAGCTATTCACACTGGGTTGCTTCCATCCCTCTAGTAATATGAGGCACTAACAGATTTCCTGGAAATGAAGTTAGCTGACACTCAAGGCCATGCTTTGGCAGGTGGTGCTGAGTGCTGTTGTCTGCATAGGTTGTTGTGAAGTTCATATGGAAGGAGAGGGTGCTGGAGGACTGCTGGGTAGATGATCCTGACCTGGGGAGAGTCACTCAAGAAATTGCAATCCTGCTGAAGCTGCAGCACCCCAATATCATTAAGGTACCGTGGCTCAGAATTAGTGCAGTTTGAATACTGGGTGTCTCCTCTTCTGGAGTGAAGTGGCCTGCATTGAGTCTGTCTTTTAGGGGAAGAAAGTAACCTGTTTATCCTGCTTTGTTTTGGAGGGTGTGTCACAGCACACTAGTGCTTGCTTCCACGCTTTTACCCCAAACTGATCTGAAGATGTGACTCTTAACAGAAAAAAAGCTGTTTCAAGATAAGATGCATATCTTGGAAGTGTGATGTCACATCTGAACATGTACTAGTTTGGTAAATAATCTGGACACATCTTGCTTCAACCTCTTTGTTTTGACGTTGTTGGTTTCTTTTTTTTTCCGTCAAAAGAGAATTCCTCTTGGATTTAATTCTGCTCCCAGTTTTAATTCTGTACTCTTTTCAAGAAACATTTATGCTCAGTGAAATGAGACTTTAAAGATTATAATATATGCCAATTGAACCTCCAAGAGGGGAGTGGTGTTTGTTAAAAAAAAAAGGAAAAAGGCAGTTTTTGAGGATGAAGCACATGTTTAAATAGGTTTTTTATTTTTAGGTGCTGGATGTATTTGAAAATGATTGCTTCTTCCAACTGGTGATGGAGAAGCATGGATCCGGTCTGGACCTCTTTACATTTATTGATAATCAGCCTAACTTGGATGAGCCATTAGCAAGTTATATATTCAGACAGGTGAGAGCAGAATTGCTGCATGCAGGTAAGAATTGGTTAATGTAAGAACCAGAACTCTGTTTCACCTAATACTGGCTGATCAGCTGGTGTGCTGAATTGGAGTTGTGCTCAATACTTGCAGAACATTTCCTCGCTATTCTGTAGGACTGATTGAAATGCTGCCTGCAGAAACCTTGTTAAGGTTTACTTAGAAGCAGCAAAGAAGCCTTTCCAGGACCTTACTGCCTGTGAAGGTTTCCCGTGGAGCCATGGCTCCTCAGCTGTTACCAGGGCAGCACGCAGCCCCTGTCACCCAGACACCATTCATGCAGCAGTCACATTTCCTCTGAGGGAGGAGGAAAACTCACAGAAGCTGCCCCAAGCCTACAAAAAGCCACATTTTCACTTAGTTCAGTGCTTAGTTTAGAGTCTGGAGAGCAGCAAAGGGCTCTGCTCTTTAAATCAAGAAATGACCTTGAATTTTAACATGGCATAATGCAAAGGAACTCAGGATGGTTGCCCATGAGTGAGGAGCTTGCCTGAGAGCTGAATTGCCCTTTTTTTAGTGAGTTAACCACAGCAGCAGCCCACAAGTAATTCCTCTTCATGAGTTCTGGAGTAAATTCCTTACTCTAGAGTAGGCAGGAATTGCTGTGCATCCTTGCTGTGCCCATCCTGCCCTCACCTGTGGTGCTGATGGAAGCCAAAGGTGTCCCTTCAGCCTTATAATGAATCAGGCCTTTCCTTAACCCAGCCTGGGGTTTGTAAGGCTGAATTATTCCCTGGGATCTGAACTGCATTTCTCTGCAGAGGCAGATTTGTATTATAAATAGAAACTTTTCTCCCTCAGCCATCTGCTTTTCTTGTTAAAAACATTGTAGGAGTCACGATCGTCTCCAAGGTGATATCACTCTCATGCTCTCCTTAATTATGGCACTGAAGCATGAATCGTGCAGGAAAAAGAATGGAATTTAGGAATGACTCCATTATTTATACCAAACTTCGCTCTTAAATGCTTTGTCATCCTGCAGTATGGAAGGCACACAGTAACATCCTCCTGGAGAAACCAAAGGACCCTCCAAATGAAGCTGGGATAAAAATAGAGTAACTTGCAGGATTGTAGCCGTGAGCTCCGATGCTCACAACCACATCATGACTGCAGCATCCCCTCCTCCTGCACATTTGTGTGAGGAAAGCAGCAAAGGCTCTTTAAAGTGTCTCTTCCAAGAGCACTGCAGCAATGCTGACAGGCAGCCCTGAGACCATTTCCAGTTACCATAATTAGGATGTGTATCTTGTTTAGATAGGGCCAAAACAAGCCAAAATGTGACTCTGGGAAAGCTGTGATGCCACATCAGTTATCCAGAGCACTCTGTGTAGTAACACCTAGTTCTTTCCATCTCTTCCAGCTTGTATCAGCTGTTGGGTATCTCCACTGTAGGAACATCCTTCACAGAGATATCAAGGATGAAAATATTGTCATTGCTGAAGATTTCACGATTAAATTAGTGGACTTTGGTTCGGCTGCCTACCTGGAACCTGGGAAATTGTTTTATACCTTCTGTGGGACAATTGAATACTGCTCACCAGAAGTGCTGTCTGGCAAACCGTATGTCACCCTCTGAAAAGTCATTTTTGTGCCATCACACCAAAAAAACCCCATGTGTGCAGGGCTGGAACACAGAAGCCAAGCTGCTGTGCCATTGGAATGCTGCTAGAGTGTCTAACCACAGGAAACTGCAGTGAGATTTAAGGCACTGCAGTGGCAGAAATCACTGGGAAGGTTTGAGTGCATACAAAGTAGGGCACTGTAATGACAGAAATCAAGTTGTAAAAGCTTGAATATGTACAAAGTTGTTTCTAAATCTGTTGTCAGGCTTTCTCTAGCAAGAGCTGCTCTTTCAGAGGGGTGGAGTAAGCAAGTATTGCTGTTTGATAGCACCTTCTCCTTGTACGTCTGTGCTTTGTATCTTCCCACTCTCATCCTCTCTGTTCTCCTCTTTTCTACGTGCTTCCCTCTATTTGAATTTTTACAGTTTGATCCTTGTTCATCTCCTCACTGGTTTTTATAATCCTTGGGACTCGAGGATTCTTCCCTTACAGCTTCCCTTACTGCTGTTTTGGTTGTGCTGCCTAAATCTTGGCTCTCTTCCCTCTTCTTTCCCTCTCCAAGTGCTCTGTACCTGGTGCTCTGGAGGCAAGGAAGCCTCCCCATCACAGGGGTGCTGTAATTGCACATGCCTGGATGTATCTTGCTCCTGCTTCACAGCTGTTTCCATGGGTCCTTCAGGCAGCTCCTCGTAATGGAGTGGGGGGAAAGAAGCAATGCAAGGAGGAGAGGAAATTCCTGCTGGGAATGAGATGAAAGGTGGAGCAAGCAGCTCTGCCCTGGGAGTTCCACCTCTTACTGTGTGAAGGAACTGGCATGCTTTCTCAGATGGAATTCAGATAGTTAATTGCTATTTCCAAATAACTTTAGTTTTGAAAGGGCTGGGAGGATGCGTTTGCTCTTCCAGTTAAATATTTACTTGATAGTTTTGGTTGATGATGAGGAAGGTGGAGGGGTAAATTCTTGTCCGCCAGCTTACGTGTGCAGAAGTCTGGGTGCATGTTACACATACTCATCAACAGAAACTGGTTGGCTGTTCTGTGGTTGGTTTTATTTTCTGGAGAAGGATAATGCAGATTCCTCAAACACACGAGAACCTTCTTAGGACTCTCACAACCTTCCTAAGTTAAAATAAAAATTGGAAACAAGGGCTGTCAATGCCCTTTTTTTCTTTTTACTTTCTTTAGCATATAGATATGTACTTGCAATCTGAGTTTAGGCAAGCTTATCTCTGCACAGGTACCATGGCCCTGAGCTGGAGATGTGGTCGCTTGGCATCACCCTTTACACCCTGGTGCTAGGGGAGAACCCCTTCTGTGAGCTGGAGGAGGCCTTGGCAGCTGTCCTGAGTCCTCCTCGCCCTGTGTCAGAAGGTGAGCTCTCCCCATTTGCTTTTCAAAAAGAGCAGATCTCTTGGGAAAGAATAAGCAGCGTTTTTTCACCAGAAATAAAAGGGAAGACTGAAAAAATGCTCCCCACTGTGTTCTATGATGATTTGAAAAGCTGCTCGGTGCAGCAGAGTTTGGGGGATTTGTCATTCTTTGAATATAGACCTTATCTCTCATTCCCAACCTGCCTAAAATCCAGCCTGAGCCATTCCTCTGCTGTCTGCCCAGGTCTCATGGATCTCCTGGCTGGGCTCCTTCACCCCGTTCCAGAGCAGCGCACGACTCTTGCCATGCTAGCAGAGCATCCTTGGCTGCGACAGCCTGTGAACCTGGCTGATTATACCTGGGAAGAGGTGTTTGTCTCTGCTGAGCCAGCTGACACCTCGGTATGAAGGCTTCTTCATCCAGGGATGACTTAGAGTAAGTCTGAGCTGTGTTAGCAGCATAGTTCCCATTGGAAGGTCACCTGCTGATACCCACATAGACTCAGTTTATTATTGTTCTTACCCACGTTTCAAAGGTGTGAGGCCACCTTTGAAATTTAATGTTTTTATAAATTGTTCATAACTTGGAATATATTTTTATTGGCAGGTTTTACTTTTTATATGTAGTTCATACATCTTTCTGAAAAGTGAGTGAATAAACGAATGATAGCATTGTTGGTTTTCTGGAGTATGTGTGCACAAAGGAGCCTCAAAACTAGACATGTAATTGCATGATTTGCTTGGGAGGGGTGGGTTGGGGGTGTTCTTTTTTTTCTAATATCGGAGTTCTGTCTATATCCAGGAAAACAATCCTCAATTTTGATGAGACAAAGCTATTGGGAAGAAAAAATAGATTCAATAACGAGAATTTAGTCGAGACATGGGTAACAGGAACATTTTGGGGTACAGCGCAGCTGGGGTTAGGCTGCTTGCGAGGAAGTGCTGGGAAAAGGCAGCGGTTCTGCCGGCTGCTGCTGCTGTCTGACACCAGCTCTGCAGAGAAGTAACAGGACTCGGCTTAATTACTAAAGATTAGCTTTGAATCCACTTTGGACTCCGCTATCTCCATCCGAACACATAACAACCTCCCCTCCCCTGCCGTCTGGAGAGCGGCGGTGGCACCGCGCCCCGGCTCTGGCCCCGGCGGGGATGATGCCCCGCGGCCCGCGCCGCTCTCGGACCGGCTCTGCGGGCACCGGAGCGGCCAAGGCGCTCTGCCCTCGCTCTCCCCGGGGTACCGGGCTGTTTGTGCTTCGAGCGAGCCAGCCCTGCGCGCCCGGAGAGGCCTGGCCGGGCCGGGCCTGATTTGCAGCCCGCCCCGCCTGTGGGAGCCGCGGCGCGGCCCGGGCGGGATCGCGGCCTCTGGGGCCGGGCGGGGCGGAGCGCGGCGGGGCTGTGCCGGCCCCNGGCTCGGCCCTGAGCGCCGGGAGGCGGCGGCGGCGCAGCTGCTGCTGCTCGGGCTGAGCACCGAGGCCGCCCTGGCGCTGCTGGAGCGGAGCCCGGCGCTGCTGCGACTGCCCGCGGAGCGACTCCGAGTGCGCGCCGAGGAGCTGCGGCGCCTGGGGCTGGACGGAGGTAGGGCGGCGTGCGGGGGTGCGGGGGGGACGGCGGGGCCCTGCCGCTGACGTGCTGCCCGCAGGCCGGCTGCAGCGGGCGGTGAGCCGCTGTCCACAGCTCTTCCACGTGCCCCGGAGGAGGCTGGAGGCGGCGGTGCGGCTGCTGCGGGAGCGCTGCCTTTTCACGGCGGAGCAGCTGCGGGAAGTGCTAGGGACCTGCCCCACAGTCCTGCTGGAGGAGCCGCGCACCCTCCATCACCAGTTCCAGGTGAGGACCGCGACCCACCTTCCTGCCAGAACCGGCTACGGGAATAGGACTGTGTTTGACACTCCCCGTCCCGCCCGCAGTACGCCTACTTCAGAATGGGAGTCCAGCAGAAGGAGATGGTGAAGGCTCGGCTCTTCCAAATGCCCTTTGCCGAGCTCCGGAACCGGCACATCTTCTTGGAGCGCCGGGGGCTCTACGAGACCCCACACAAAGGGCAGACCCAAACCAGTAACCCAAAACTGAAGGACATCCTTCAGCTCCCGGAGAAAGACTTCCTGGCCAGTCTGGCCCACTCTACCCCAGAGGAGTACGAGGTCTTCAAGAAGCTGCTGGCTCGAGAGGAGGAGGAGAAGGAAGAGGAAGATGTGGATGCACTATACACAGAGGACGATGATGATTTGGACAGTGATGAAAGTAAAACAGTCCGGGAGTGAGGAGGTGAGGCTCCAAGGTGCCCGAGCCCTCCCCTGTTCATGCACTCTCTGGGTGCCACCCCACACCAGCACAAGCCAGGGTGGGCACAGGGCCCCATGGGTGGAACACCAATAAATCCCATCTGTCAAATACAACAACGCTCATTCCTCCTCCTTCACCAACTACTTAAAAAAAAAAAACCCCTCAGTTTCCATAAAGTGTTTTTATTAAAAAAAAAAAAAAATTAAACAAAACCCCCTAATTTATTTCCAAGACTAGGTTAAAACCTTCCGGCTGCATTACATACTGTGCCGGCGATGGGCTGCTCTGCTGGCTGGCAGTGGGACCAGGGTTCCTGTTGCAGTGGGGACAGGTCCTGTGGAAACAGAACTGTCCCATGGGGCCACCTCCACCTCCATAGCCCATGTCAACGCTGATCTCATGGCTGACAGAGCAGGGCTGCAAATACTTTTAGACCACGGCTCCAAACCCTCTCATCTGGGTTTCCCTTTGCCCTGCTCTTCCTGGTAGGGAGGGCTGGCTTCTTCTCCTGCCCTGGGAGGGCAGGGCTGCTGGGCTTGCTAGGCAACTGCAACAGGACCAGGCAGCCGTGGAGGAGAACAAGGCACATCTGTCCTGTGGGAGCAAAGCTAGAGGTGGTGCAGGAGTGGAGCAGCACGCTGGCCAGCTGGTGGTGGCTTCACATTGTCCCTGGCACTCGCCCCTGCAGCTGTGCCTCCGTGCTGAGCACTAACACTGCTCCCAGGAGGAAGAGGGTGGTGGCAGGAGCGCTGAAACTCCTGGGCTTGTCCTGGTCTGAGAGCATCTTCCAAGCTGCTGCTTGAGACGTGGCTGAGCAACAGAGCTCTGTGATGCTTGGCAGGAGGGGAGGGCCTCCCCACCAGAATAATCCCACTCTGCTGGGGACATGAGGCTCTATACCATAACTGCGATATATCTCTGGTATGTGTTAATTTATAATATACACCGTGTACGTTAATACACAAATCTATGTTTAACTAGTGTTGTCATACAAACTCACAAAAACTAGGAACGTTTCTAAGCTACACTTTTTCTTTCCTCGCCTGCCCTGCCGCAGTGCTGTGTGCTGCTCCTCTCCTCCACGTCCCCTGCAGCACTGGTGCCACAGGGATGGCAAACTCTGGGTGCACTGCAAGGGGGTGGAATGTGGGGCTGGCTTCGTCACCAAGCCTCTGCTGTGCCCTGCACTGGTGTGGAGGCAGCTACAAGCGTGTTGGTACTGGCGTGCCTCAGCTGACAGACTTTGCCCTATGGATCACATTTAAAATTCTATTTAGGTGCTCTATTGGTTTCTGAGCTGGAAATTTGGTTAAAACCAGGGCTTGTTTACAAAGCAAAGAAAAAAGGCAGGCAGTAGAAGCTGCCTCAGTTTCCCCTGCTAGAGCAGAGGAAACAGGAATGCTTCTCGACTGCTTGTGCTCGCCTCGCCACTCGGAGCTGCTCACCATTTCTAACTCATCTACAGAGGCTGCTCCTCAGAGCATATTTTGAGGGGCCGGATTTCAGGTATTAGCTAAAGCTTTTTCGTCTGCATTAAACTGTTTTATTTGAGGGTTATAGGTAATTTATAACCTTGGCTTATGAAAACAGATTGGTGCAGATGCTGTTGGCAAGGAGCTGGGCTGATCCCTGAGTGAAGCGGGGAGCCCGTCGCTTGTGCAGAGTGGCTGGGGGTGCTGAGCAGGGCTGGCCCCTCAAGGGGCACGGATGCTCAGCTCCTCAGGGGCAGAGAGGGGGCCAGCAAAGGCAGTGCTGGGCCAGCAGGGGGAAAGGGAGCACTACTCAGTGTGCTGATCCAGCTGCGTGTCCCTAATGGGCTGGAGGAGAGGGAGAGGTTGACACCAGGCAGGGAGGCTCCCCTGCTGTGTTCAACCCAGTGAGCAGATCTGATCTTCCTGGTGTTCAAAAAGCCCTTAGATGTGGAAAGACGGAGCTTCTACTGCTTTAAACCCTGTGGAGGAGCAGGAGGAAAATGAGCTGGTATGCAGAGTCTATCAGATGCCCCTCAGCTGGCCTCTTCCCCCCCTGTACACCAGTCTTGGGCTGAGAGAAGGGGACTTGCTGTCTCCAGGACTCCAGCCTTTGCCTGGCCCTTTCTGTGCAGGAATCTCTTGTTCATGGAACTGCAGAGCCAGGGGGAAGCAGAGCATTGCCTCCTGCTTCTCCACTCCAGCCACAACCAGGAGCCCTCAGCCATAAACCCTCACACCCCCTGGATGCAGTGGTGTAAGCCAGGGTGTGCCCCAGCCTGCACCCCTCTCCCCGACTCCCTGCACGGGAACTGCCCCAGCCTGCAGCTGAGGAGGGCTGGAGCAGGTACTTACTTCTATGGTTTCTTCAGTGTGTGACTGTTGCTTGACTTTCTGGAAGAGAAGAGAGGACAGCCCTGTCAGCCTCGTGCCCCTAGGCCACTGCTCACAGGCAAGCACGTGGCACTGGCATCCAAGCCTTGGTCACGTCTGTACCCCTCTGCCAGTCCACCCCCAGCCTGAGTGTCCCTCTGCATGCTGGGGGACAGCAGCCAGCCACATCCTCCTGCCCAGGGTGACATTGGCACACTCAGCATGCTGCTGCTGGCTGTACCTGCTGCTTGTCCTCTCGGAACTGGTGCTCTCACAGCTCTCCTTGTAGCAGATATCCTGGTGTACCTTGTAGACTCTCCTGGACCTACACACACAGTGGAGACGTGAGTGTAGGGAACAAAAGGGAGAGATGTGCTTTGATGAGTGTGAAGGGGGAGTCTGGGTGTTTTCCCTATTTCCTTCCAGGCTGCACTAGCCAGCCTTGGCAGGAATGTGCCAGAGGACTGATCCCAGCCAGGTCTTTGTGCCTCCATCGCAGGGAGGCCGGGGGCAGAGCAGAACCCCCCATGCCTGGCACTGCACCAGGGCTCCCCCAGCCCTCTGCTCGCAGATGGAGAGGCAGCCAGGAGCTGGATGGGATCTGCTGCTCTCTGGGGGTCACACACACCAAATCCAACCTTGCTGCCACGTGAGTGGGTAACACCTGCGTGGAGCTGTCACTTCAGCAACACCCTGCCCTGACACACAGCTGGGGGGTACCCACAGGGGCATGCCAGGCTGCTTGGCCTGCGCTGGGGAGGGGGCAACTGCCAGCTGGGGTTGGAGACGGCCTTGTGCTTGCTCTCCCTTCCCCAAAGCTGAGCTGCAGGGAGACATCCCCGGCTCAGAGCACAGGGGGAAGGGGGGAGCATAACCTGCAGGCAGTACTCACAGATAGTGGCAGGTGCCTCCTTCCCACACTGGGAATGACCTGGTTTCCGAGTACAGCCGCGTGCACGAGTGTGGCACCTTCTTGCAGGCTGCTTGGGGAATAGGAGAGGGGAGCTATCACTGAGCCCATCCCTGGCCCTGCCTGCCTGTGC
Organism: Vireo altiloquus; assembly: GCA_013396875.1. Classification (NCBI taxonomy): domain Eukaryota; kingdom Metazoa; phylum Chordata; class Aves; order Passeriformes; family Vireonidae; genus Vireo; species Vireo altiloquus. The sequence continues at coordinate 219,458 of VZRF01011049.1, forward strand.
CTTGTGGCAAGGGTCTGCTGAGGCCCCCCCTGGCTTCTTGGCTGTGCTGGACGACTGGCCTCAACACAGCTGACCCACCAGTAGAAGCAGAGCCCCCAGCTTCACAGTGCCTACGTAACTCTCTGGGTAAGGCAGGGGCCTGACTTTCCAGGCAGAAGCAGAGAGCTCAGTCAGGAGCAGGGACCAGACCTGCATTATCTCCTCAAACTAAGAGCAGAGCCCAGTCCCTCTCAGCTGCCAGCATGACACAGATCTCTAGCAAAGCCTGGCCATGGTGGGAGCCCCTGGGTGCTGGCAGGGTGTGCTGGGTGACCTACATCCTGGGGGACCTGTGACAGCCACTAGCCTGGCACTGCAGGAGGGAGCTTGGCCCTCTGGCGCAGCCTGGCACTCACCCAGCTGGCAGACCCGGCCCTTGAACCCTGGGCGGCAGGCACAGTGGTAGGACTCGTCATCTCTGGTGCAGGTGCCTCCATTCCTGCAGGGATTCTTGGAGCAGTTCTGCCCCTCTCCTGCAAAACACGCTCGAACATCAGAGCCTGGGGCCACAGCACGGCCCTGCCAAGCCCCCAGCATTGCCAGGGTGCTCCCAGGAAAAACAGGTGGGCAGGGGTGCTTGCCATGCCTCCAAGGAGGGCAGGCTGGTGCTCTCAGCACGTTGCCTGTGGGGCCAGGGCTGGGTTCCTGCTGCTGTGGGTCTCCCCTGGGACTTACTCTTGCTCTTTGCCTCACGCAGCTGCAGTGCCAGACTGTCCCAGCTGGACACCTCTGTGTTCTCCAGCTTCACTGGAGCCTCTGGCTCTGGACAATGAGAGGATTAAATGTCACCTTCCAGGCCAAAGCCAGACCCAAAGGCAGCCCCTCCAAGGGGATCCAGTCTGCAGCTTTGGGTCAGGCCTGAGGCAGTGCTTTAGCCCTTCCCAGCTGGCATCCCTAGAATTGCAGTGACACTCTCACTCCTCCTGGAAGGGACTGGGACACAGAGTCCTGGGGAGGCAGGGGCAGAACCAGGATGTGCAGGGAGGCTAAGGGCTGCCCTCAGGTGTGCCAGGCCCCTTCCCCACAACATGGCATGGGGGTCCCAGGTGCTCTAGGGTATCTTGGGTTGGCACATGTACTCCTGGTCTTCTGGGGATGGAAAATGGGACCTAGGTCTGGACTACTGAGACGTTTCTCACCCAGGCACCATCCTCAAGTCTGAGGTTGTTCTCAACAGCGGGGGCTGAGGCTGCTGGGCAGGTAGGAGCTGCACTGGAGGGCTATGGAGCTACTGCTCAGGCCCCTGTTGCTGCTGGCAGGGAAGAGGGGCAGCTGTGCCACAGTCAGCATTGCCTCCCATCAGCAAGGGTCCTTCTCTGGGCTCCCCCAGCTAGTCACCCTCTCCTCAGGCAGGGGTCTAACAAACAGAGCAGATGTTTGCCTGCCCAGGGCCAGGTGAGAGGGCTCCCCCCTCCTCTATGGCTCCCCCAGCCCTACAGCAGCCTGCTTGGCTGCCACCTCAACTTGCAGGGAGGTGCAGGAGATAGCACTGGATGACAGGAGCAGGACACAAAGGCAGAAGAGCACTTACGTGTCTTCACGGTGATGGATTTTCCCAGCGCAGTGCCAAACCTGGCACTGATTCTCCCTCTGCCATCCACCAGCTCCGTGAACCTGGGACAGGAGAACCATAAGAGTATGTACTGGCAGCTGCCAGGGATCTGTTGGTCCGACCCAGGATGCTCTGACTTTCCCAGAGAGAACGTTCTGCAAGAGACAGCTTTCTCAGAGATCCTCTGGCCACCAGGGAACCTCAGCAAGGGGACAGCCTGTGGCAGCAGGCAACCAGCTCTTAGCAGTGATTCCAGTGAGTGATTTCAGCTCTTGCCTTGCGAGGTAACCCCAGGCTGACTCGGAGACAGAGAGACAGGAGCCTTGTACAGCCATTCCACAAAGGCAGCTTTATTGTCCAGCAGCCCTGTGAAGGAGGCCAGGGATGGAGCTCCGTCCTTTGGGGTAGATGCAAGGGTTTATATGGAAAAGCAGGGGGTGGTATCAAAGGGGAAAAACCTTTGATAACCTTTGGGTTACAAAGAATCTACATGAGGCCCCAAAAGCATGACATGATCTCGCAGTGACCAGGAGGTCTGCTTCATCCAAGGGTATCTCACCAGGGGAGGTTGAGATAAGTTTATCACAGCCCATTCAAGGGACATCCCTCCAAGGGAGAGGTCTGGTAAGCTTATCTGACTCCACAAGTTTGGGGCACTGCAGATCCCCACAGGCCCTACGTGCTGGGGTTCACAGCAGCTGCATAAAAGATTCACTGGTGGCATCAGGTTCTGTGCAGGTCCCATGGGGGAACTGCTCACAGGATAAGGGGCCTGCCCAGCTGAGAACCCCAGTGGATGGGCAAGAGGCTGCACCCCAGCAGGAGCCCAGCTTGACCCTGCACACACCTGGACATGGAAACTGGGAGAAGGGGCTGGCTCAGCCTAGTGCTTGGGCCGAGTGCCAGTGGAAGAGCCAGGAGTGCTGAAGCAGTGCCTACCTGGGGGCTGGCGAGGGCTCCTCAGCTGTGTCATGGTCTGCTAGCAGGCGGAGCTCAGGCAGGAAAGCTGGGGGCAGCCTGTTCCGCAGCACCCGGGGGTGCCCAGCTTGGCTCCACCGCCTCTCTGGAGCCCCATCCCTCTGCACTGCAGGCCAAAGGATGAAGTTTAGTGAGAGGCAGTGTGAGCCAGCAACCAACTTCCCAGCCAGTCCCATCATTCCCAGGCTGCCAGGTGACACAGGGACACTCTCCACACACCGGGCACGCAAGTGCCCATCACCAAGCTGGAGCTCTCCATCTGCCCTTCGCTAGCTAACCCTACAACCCTCACCTCCCATTCCAGTGGACCAGTGTCTTGTCCCCACAGCCTGCTGCAGACACCCACTGCTGGGGCAGCACGGGCTCCTCACTCTGTTGCCAGCTGGTTTCCACCCCGTGCCCTGCTTCCCTGTCATCCCATTGCCTCCCTTGTGCTGCAGCAATGCAGCACAGCGCTGTGAGCACTTACAGGTGTTGACGTAGAGGTGGATGGGCTCACTGTGCACCTGGCCCTGCTCCGTGTTCTGCACAGCTGTCAAGGACAGGTGGTACCTCTGCCCAGGCAGCAGGTCCCGCACCGTGTAGGACACGAGCTTCCCGTTAGGCACGTAGCGGCTCTTGATGCTCTGAGCAGTGGTGACATTGATGATGTACCCCTCCATGGTGCCAACGGGCGGCTGCTCCCACGCCATGGACACAGAGGTGGCGGTGACATGGGAGGCAGTGAGGTTTTGTGGGGGGAGAGGCCCTGCGGCAGGCAGGGGATGGGGAGGAAAGTAGTCAGAGCCAGTGTCCCCGAATGGCCACTGCCCTACTTGTTCACACCACCTTACAAGTGTGCCAGGGCCACAGCTTGCCCGGCACTGCCCGGGCCAGCCCCGAGCCTGCTCCAGCCATGGGATGCACTGTTGGGGGATGCTCAGCACTAGGTGCCTGCCAAGACAGACACAGCCTCACTGCACACTGGCACCCAGGTCAGCCCTGGCCTTCTGATGGCCAGATAGCAGGGGATATATCAGACCCATGCACGGGGCTGGGCTCATGCTGGTCTCAGAGACTGAACAACATTTGGCAGGGGAGGACATGCCAGTGTCTTTCCTGGCTTCCCCAGGCCTGCCTGCACACCTCCTGCCTGCTGTGCTGGCCAGACAGTCTGGCAGCTCCCACACCTCTCCCTCCCCACAGCTTTCCTGCCAAGCGTCCCTGCACCTGCCAAGCCAGGATGGCAACGGCAACCTCACTCACTTGTCCACACGTGAAAAGGAGCTGTGGCCAGGCTCTCTGAGGGGTGGTCTTCCACTCCCAGGCCGCTCAGTGTTGTGACATGGATGATGTATCTCTCTCCTGGCTGCAGGTCCCTGTGGAGGAGAAAGATAAGGTGGGAAGGGGTAAGCAGGGCAACGTGAGGAAGCCAGTGCCCTGGCAGGCACCACCACCCCACTCACAGGAAGGTGTACTTGGCCACGCTGCTGTTCAGCTCCACGGTGCGGCCTGCCAGGTCCCCCATCTGGCGGATGGAGACCCTCACCCTACTGACAGTGGAATGCTGCAGTCGGTGGAGAGCCCATTGCACCGTGATGGCGCTGGCAGTCACATTCGTGATCTCAAAGCCTTCCACCGGACGCGGTCCTGGCCGGAGCAAGCAGAGAGGACTGCGGTCATGGTGGGTCACCCCATTCCTTCCCCATGCGCCCCCAAGGGGGGTCCTGCCAGCACCTCTGGATCACCTTCCTCAGTGGAACAGCTCAGTGCCATCTCTCCCACTGAACTCAAGCTTTCCTGTCCTCTCAGCCTCCAGGCAGGCGGGAGGCACATCCATCTGCCCACCCACAGGGCCTTGTGCCACTCAGAGCACCCCCGAGGCTGTCCCCTCTGCCCCAGCCCCCCACCACAGCTCCAAAGGGGCTGCAGTGCCCAGGCCTGGCCCTAACCATAGAATCATCAAGGTTGGAAGAGATCTAGAAGATCATGCAGTCTAACCACCCTCCCAGCACTGTCACTATAACCCCTAAACCACATCACCCAGCACCAGATCCAGATGCCTCCTGAACACCTCCAGGGATGGTGACTCTACCACCTCCCTGGACATCCTATTCCAATGCTTCACCACCCAAAGAGTGAAAATTTTTTTACTACTATCTAATCTCCCCTGTCTTGGCTTTAGGCCATTTCCTCTTGTCCTCTCTCTGCAGGTATGACAAGAAACCAGCCTCCACCACACTACAGTTTCCTGTCGGGGAGTTTTGGAGAGTGATGAGGTCCCCCTGAGCCTCCTCAAGGCTAAACAAACCCAGCTCCCTTGGCTGTTCTTCATGAGGCATGTTTTATAGACCCCTGACAAACCTTGTTGCCCTTCTCTGGACAAGCACGAGCGCCTCAACGTCCTTTTTAAAGTGAGGAGCACAGAACTGAATGCAGTGCAGCCTCAACAGTGCCGACTGCAGAGGGATGATCACTTCCCTAGTCCTGCTGGTCACACCGCTCTTGATACCAGTCAAGATGCCGCTGGCCTTCTTAGCCATTTGGGCACGCTGTTGGCTCACGTTCAGCCAGCTGTCGAACAGCACCCCCTAGTCCCTTTCTGCTGAAGAGCTCAAGAGCTCTCGCAGACTCAAGACTCCTCTCCCAGCCTGGAGCTGCAGGGGATTGCTGTGACCCAAGTGCAGGACCCAACACTTCACCTTATTGAACACCATGCTTGTTGTCCTCGGCCCTTTGATTGAGTGTGCCAAGGTCTCTCTGCAGAGCCTTCCTGCACTCAAGGAGATCAACACTCCCATCCAGCTTGGTGTTGTCTACAAATTTACGGAGGTTACACAACATCCCTAGGTCCAGACCATCAGTAAATATGTTAAACAGGACTGGACCCAAACTGAGCCCTGGGGAACCCCACTAGTGACTGCTAAGTCCATGGCACACTACAGGTGGCCATCCTGACCCCAGCATCCAGGCTGACTTGTGGCCCCATGAGATGCTGTGTCCAGCACTATGCTGCTGTCTCCTCCCCTGGGCTTCACTTGGTCTCAGCCCGCTGTGGGAAATGTGGCTTATGGGCTTTACCACCACCATTCTCCTCTCCTCAGAGACCATCTTCTTTCCTATGTCTAATTCTCTCCGTCCTGTTTGCGTTTGATTTCCACACCTGCCTGCCCTAGGAAGCAGGATCACAACTGCTCTGCCTGTCCATGCCCCAGAGGCATCACTGTGCCCCTTCCTCTGCCCATGGGGCAGAGGTGCCTGACAGCCTCTGCCCTTGCTGGCATGTTCCCACACCGAGCCCAGCAGTATGGCAGGGTGACTGCCCCACAGGACTGCAGAAGCCCCACTGCGGACTCCTCTCATATGCTCCTCATACTCTCCTGGGCACAGTGACAAGGAGCAGAATGGCCTGGCCGCAATGAACAGGATTCAGGAGCAGTGCCCACTGCAAGCTCCCTTACAGCCCCTGGACAGGCTGAGCCACAGGGTGTCAGGCCTTCTACTCACAGCAAAGAAAACAGCGATTCTCTGTGTCAAGCACCTTCCAGAGGCCACCAGCTGGATTTTAGGACCTGCACCAGCAAACCTGCCAGGTTTGACACCGTGCTGGAGCTGGTAGTAGGCTGGAGGTGGCAGCACAAACCCTGGCACCAGCAGGGGCCGTGCACGCTCACGCGTGATCAGTGATCCCCCTGGGGATGCTACTCACTAGTGCGCGTGGTGAGCATGACGGGCCTGCTGATATCATTCTTGTTGTTCACGTTGCGTTTGACTGAAAAGACAGAAATATTGTAGGCTCTGCCGGAGGTTAGTGCCCGCAATTGGTGGGCAGAACGACTTCGGTCCACAAAATCTGTCCTGCGGTAAGAGCCGTCGAGGGATACGTACGTCACGGCGTAGCCGTCAATGAGTTGCCTGGCAGCTGCGTCCTCAGGTGGGTGCCAAGAAATCAACACACCAGTGTCCTCCACCCTTTCCACCTTTAATGAGGTTGGTGGCAGCAATTCTTCAGGGTGTGTGCAAAAGCAAAGGGGAGAGGTAATGCCATGAATCTTTAGAGAACAGACCCCGTCAGCAAGCGGCAGAACAGTGGCGGTAAGAGGACAAGGTCCTCGCTTGGCTCACTTGGCACACCTGGCAGGGGCTCTGTGGGTGTAAGCCACCCCTGGCTCAGTGGGCACAGGAGGAGCCAGGGTGCCAGGAGCATTCCCTGGTATCACTGGTGGCCAAGCGCTTGCCACTGTGGGATGGGGCGGGGGCTCCTGGGGAGACCAGTGCCAGGAGGCTTCCCTTGGATGCCTCTGCCTCCCCTCCTGAGGGCATCCGAGGGATTGCCGTTTCTGCAGGGGAAATCTGTCCCCCACGTCCTGGGGCCAAGCTTGGCACCTGCGGCAGCGACTCAGCATGCCAGCACCCACCCATGGCATTGGTGGGGCATGGGCTGCCCCCCCCAAGGCGAGCCCCCAGCCCTGCCTGCCTCAAGGAGTGCTGCTGGTCCCAGATGGTGTTGAGCCCCTCGTGGGTGTTGGGCACTGCCAGGCTGGCGTCAAGTCCCACATCATGTCCTGGTGCCGCTGCTGAGGGCCTTTACCTTTTTCGCAGTTCTTGCCTGTGTAGCTGACTTTGCAGGTGCAGCTGTGGGTGCCATTGCTGGGCAGGCAGTAGCCTCTGTTCCCACAGGGGCTGGAGAAGCACGGGTCACTGGCTGTGGGAGAGGTGCCAGGTTTGGCAGTGTCAGCAGTGCCGCTGACCCCGGGGCCACCCTGCGTTGCCCTGCCTGCCTCACCTGTCTCACAGTGGTAGCCGAAGAAACCCTCTGGGCACACACAGAGGTAGGAGCCCTCGTAGCTCTCACATTCCCCTCCATTTCGGCAAGGGTCTGACTCACAGGCATCCACTTCTGGAGGTGGGAGAAGGCCAGCAGTGAGCATGCCAGCATGCCAGCAGCCAGCTCCCACAAGTGAGCAACAGTGACAGACCCCTGAGGGGGCAGATGTGTAGCCCGGGGTTTGGCACAGCTGGGCTGGACACTGAATCCCCCACTGAGCACCATGGCACCCACATCCCCTGGAAGGGGTGGACACTTTGGAAAGGGAGTCCATAACTGGTGGACACTTCATTCCTTGCTCCCTCCCCATCAGAGCAGTTTCAGCTCTGCCCCCAAAACTACAGGAAAGGAGGTGCAACAGTGAGCACCCAGGTGATGGCTTGGGGGCAAAGTGTCCACCTGGCATGGTGCCAGCCCTGGCAGCATCCTGGTGCCCACAGTCCAGCCTCCCACTGACCCAGGAAGGGAGAGCCCCTACCTGTCTCACACTGGGTCCCCAGGAAGCCCTCAGGACAGTAGCAAGCAAAGGACCCAGGGAGGTCCTGGCAGGTCCCGCTGTTCTTGCAGGGCTCCGACTGGCACTCGTCAACATCTGGGGTCCGGCGGAAAGAAAAGTGCCAGCTCAGCATAGAGACAGCTGGTGGCTAAGGACAGGGGTGTGGAGAGGCAGCACTTCTCCCACAGGGCACGGACCCTTCCCATGTCACTTGCTTCCCCAAGCCCAGTGGCAATGAACATCCCTGCTCCTGGATGCCCACTGCCTCATGCCTGCCCCTGAAGCATGTGGCACAGGGACATTCCTTCAGGAACACCTGGGGACAACTGGCAGTGTGGGGCTCTGCCAAGAGATCCATCCCACAGGGTGCCTGTGTCACGTCAACTCATTTAACTTTCAGCAGCCCACCTTCTCCTACCACTGTCCTCTGCCAGATCCCAGGGAACTGGGCTGGAGCCACCTGCCAGAGTCCCACCACCTCCCACACTGTCCATCATCCCCAACCAGGAGCAGTGTTTCCCTGCTGGAAAATCCTACAGCTGGCTCCCAGTCCTAGAAGAGAAGCCCTTGCCTCAGGTTGATCCAAGCACACACAACTCCTGGTAACCTAGCTCCCAGCCATGGAGTTTGCAACCCACTAGGCTTTCCCAAGGGCTGGAGGGTGAGGAAGGGACTATGACAGTCCTGGAGCATGCCTGTCATGGTCTCTTACCCAGCTCGCAGTGGTAGCCGGTGTAACCTGGCTCACACAGGCACAGGAATGCAGAGACACGATCCTTGCACTGGCCACCGTTCAGGCAGGGCTGGGACTGGCACTCATCGATCTCTAAAGACATTCAAGCAAGGGACAGAAAAAGTGGGAAACATGAGCACATGACAGGGATCCCAGGAGGGATGACAGCAGACAACTGGAGTACATATCCTGGGGTCACCAAACCGTGCTTGTGACCACAGCCCACTGGGATGGTGTCCCAGGGCTTCTCAGCACTCCTCACCATCACATTCGGGGGGGTCGCTCCAGACACCTGGCACACGGCAGACACGGGGATGGTTGTGCTGGCTGAGGATGTAGCCCAGCTCACACTGGTATTCAGCCAGTGAGCCCACCTTGGTGGAGTTGAAAGAAGCCTGGGCATGCTTCACCTCACTGGGGATGCCACAGTCGATCTCTGGGGAGAGACAGGGGATGAGTGGGGTCCACAGAGGCACCCCAAGTCCCCAGCTGGAAGGGGAAACACAAGGCCCTTACCAAACTGGCAGTGCTTCCCTACATAGCCCACGGAGCAGGTGCAAGCATAGCCCCCGCCGAGGTCCTCGCAGGTGGCCCCATTCTCACAGGGGCTAAGAAAGCAAGGGGAGGGCACTGGAAGAAGAGCAGAGCCAAGAATGAAACCAGAGCCAGCCCCCTTCCCCTTCCAGCAGGGCACAAGGAAGAGTTGCATGGAAAGGGGCTCAAAGCAAGCAGCGAGCTCCTGACAGTCAGGCCCATCATCCTCCCAGCTACTGGCACGCCCTCCTCAGACCTACCGATCTCGCAGTGCCGGCCGGTGTAGCCCGGGGGACAGTCACACTTGTACTTGCCGATGTAGTGGAAACAGGTGCCTCCGTTCTGGCAGGGCCCCGAGGCACAGGGGTCCGGTTTACCTGGGGGCACAAGGCGCGTGTGAGCCTGGTGGGGCAGCCGCCACCTGTCCTCCCTGTGGGGGCGGGGGCTGTACCGATCTCGCAGTGCTTGCCGGTGAAGCGGTAGGGGCAGGTGCAGTGGTACTCGCCATCCGCCTCCCTGCAGGTGCCCCCGTTGCGGCAGGGCCCCGCGCTGCAGAGCCGAGGCTTGGCTGCAGAGAGAGCGCCCAGAGCGGGGTCACCCAGAGCTCTGCCTCCCACCTGCGCCCCACCCAACCCCTCGCTGAGGGAAGGCTGACTGCATCCCGGGCCCAGCAACACTACAAAAATTACACTGAAGACGTGTGCTGGGGCCTTGGGGGCCCCCACAGGTGCGTGATGCGGAAGACAGCTGGCTGCTCCCAAGGGCAGAAGCCGTGGCATGCAAAGGAAATACACCAACACTGATGGTGTTGTAAAGGAAACAACTGGATCTGCTGCTGAGACTGTTGGGTGTTATGAAGGGAGTCACGCAATCCCTCCCTCTACCCTGGAGGATGGGATGGGAAAGCCTGCACCAACTTCCAGCTCTGCAAGTAACTGCTCATCTCCCAAAAAGGTCCAAGCCCTTCTCCCAACCTCTGCCAGGCGCTGGGGCCACAGGGAGCACTGTGGAGGTACCTTTCTCGCAGTGCATGCCAAGGAAGCCTTGAGGACACTCGCAGACGTACGAGTCGTCGTGAACCTTGCAGGACCCCCCATTCAAGCAGGGCTCTGAGTCACAGGGGGATGGCATTGCTGCAGAGCCAAACACAGGGCATCACCAAGGACATATGGCCAGGGACGCAAGGGCAGCTTCCCTGCTGGTGAGGCTACCCCCTGCTCACCCCCACCCCAGGGCTGTTCCTGCATCCCTGTGGAGCCTTACTGTGGTTGGTGCCGTAGTTGGTGTGGCAGACACAGAGGTAGCTCCCGCCATACTCCATGCAGTACCCACCGTCCGGGCACTGCGTGTTCATGTTGCACGGTGTCGTGGTGACTTCTGCAAACACATGGCCAGTGCCAGGTCCCTCAGCCAGTGGCAGGAGGACACCCACATGGAAACAAGAGTCTCCTAACTTTGCAGGGTCCAATGAGACAGGATAGACCCTCTGGCACAGACAGTGCAAATGGCAATGCCCAGCCTGGATGCTCAGTGAGCTGCAGTGAGGAAGTGCACAAAGGCTGTGACTCCCTCCCCACCCATGGGAGCTGGGAGGCAGAGGCTGAGAGAAGCACAGCTCAAAGGGGGAGCGATGGAGATGAAAGCATTGCCATCTCACCAGCCAACAATACTTCCAGGCTCAAATTCAGTGTGTGCCCCTGGCACTGTGCTAGGCACAGGCACAGGCAGTGTCTTGTTGCTGACCCACAGACTGCCTGACTCAAGCATCCCAGAGGGAATGAGCATAGTAGGCAAGAAGCTTTCACCTACCAAATTCACAGAGGAGACCAAAAAACCCAGGAAGGCACTGGCAGACGGTGACATTCCCCTCCAGACAACTGCCCCCATTACGACACTCACAGCCCTCAGAGAGCTCTGCAAGAGAGGAAACAGGAGCTTCCCAGGACCTCTCCTGCTTGCGGGCGGGGACAGACAAACAGCCTTGCCAGATGCCACTCACAGGGGAAGCTCAGGTGGGGAGCAGGCCTGGGCCCTCAGACACACAGGCACAGCCTCCTTCAGCCTCCTTCCCTCTGTTCAATCCCAGAGCCCTGAACAAGCTCTCTGGGGCTGCTGCTTCTCCCTCTCATGAGCTGCTTCTCCCTCTCATGAGCCTCATGAAGGCTCCCCTTGAGATGCTGCACCCCACTAGTGAGTCCCCTCAGCTGGTACTCACGGTCTCGACAGTCCTGTCCAGTGTAGCCCTCCTGGCACTCACAGACATAGCCCTGCTCCGTCTCCAGGCAGCTGCCTGCGTTCTGGCACGGGTGGGAGAGGCAGGCACCAGGCATGCGGGGCCCTCCTGTAGGGAATGGGGAGCCTGACATGGAGGGGTCCATTCTGGGCCTGGAATATCCTCTGTCCTGGGGATCCCGCTGGAGGTCCCAGCACAGTCAAGCAGCCCCACAGGAAGGTGTACCCCCCTGGCAGCACCATGGCCCCTCCACACATGCCACCCACCAGTTTCAGCAGTGCCTATGATTGACACAGCCCCTTTGTAGCCATTTGCCCGTTCCTGACCAGTGCCCCTGCCTGCAGTTCCCATGCCAGGCTGCTCGAGGCACAACCTCACGCACCATACTGGCAGTTGTTGCCGTAATAACCCGGGGAGCAGGTGCAGATATAGCGGCCAGGGCGGATGTAGTTGCATGTCTGCCGGTTCTGGCAACTCCTGTCCTCACAGGAAGATGAATCTGGTAAGGGAAAAGCAAGGAAGTGAATGTGATGAAAACCTAGGCCTGGGAGAAGGGCCATGATGGCCAGCAGAACATGGGGAACACAGCCCCTGGTGTGGGTCATGCTGGGGCACAGGCACCTGTCTCGCAGCGCTGTCCCACAAAGGGCTCCAGGCACACACAGGTGTAGTTATCGACCAGGTCGATGCAGTGCCCGCCGTTCAGGCATGGGCTGGACTCACATTCATTCACTTCTGCAAGGGGAGGCCAGGAAATGTGGTCAGGTGACGTGTGGGCACAGCCAGCTCACCTGGTGCCTCCCAGCCTGGATGATGCTCAAGAGGGTGAAGGTGACAGACAGAAAAAAAATAGCTGCCACCAGCAATTCCAAGCATTCCCCTCCCAAAACTACATGCAGGAGTGAAGCTGACTGGGAAAGAAGCTTCCCAAGGTATGAAATGTCATCTTCTCCACCCCATACCTGTTTCTGTCACCCACCTGTTTGGCAGTCTACCCCTGTGTATCCCAACTGGCACACGCATGCCGCTGTCCTGTTTTCCACCTGGCAACTCCCGCCGTTCTGGCACACCCTGCTCTCACACGGTGATTCTGCTGCAGAACATCAAAAAAAAGAGAGGGAGGAGGTGTCAGCCTAGGCGCAGGACCAGCACACGGCACCCTCTACACGTGGTGACACCAGGCCTAGGCAGAGCACAGATTGGAGCCACCCATGCACCTTCTGTCAGGAGACAGTGGCCATGTCCTCCCAGACTGTCCCCAAAACCTGTCCTTAGGCAGCTCAGCTCTTTCATCCCCCTGCACCTCCTGGATGTCAGTGCACTGTGCTGGGCATTTCTCCCTCCCTTCCTTCCTCCCCCACAAGTCAACTCCCTTCTCGCCTTTTCCACAGGCGCGGCAGCTTGCTGGGAGCCAAATGCTTTGGCGGCACTTCCACTGGCAAGCAGAGGCCAGCAGCAGGGAAAACCTGTAACCATGGCCCCTGCCAGGGACTGGGAAGGTCTCCCCTGTCTTTGAAGAGCTTGGGACCAGAGCATCACCTGCAAAAGCAGGGCCTGCAAGGTTTGTTTGAGCACTGGTTGCCAGCTTTTCTGACTAAGGGAGTGGTGGTAGGAGAGTGCTGGCAGCAGGCCTGAGCGAAGCCCTCAGAAGAGTCAGCAGCAGGAAAGGCTCACGGCCAGAGAAAAGCTTCTTTTGCCTGAAGCAAGCTGAAATCCAAGTTGGCTGTCACAAACTGCTAGAGCCCAGCAGCTACTGCAGGAGCCCTGGTCTGATGAGCCCCACCAAGAGCAGAAGTGCCCCCTAAGCCTGGGGTGTCTGCTTTCCAAGTGCTGTACTGCTCACCACTCTCACAGTTGTTGCCTTTGAAGCCTGGTGGGCACCTGCAGGTGAAGCTGCCAGCACCGTTGAGGCAGGTGGCTCCGTTCTGACATGGGTGGGAGAGGCACTCATCCACATCTGAAACAGAGCCCCGCGTGGGGACAGGAGCTCAGGGCAGGGACAGACAGACAGCCAGCACGCAGCAGTGACACGGGGAGTGAGACATGCTCCCTGCAGCAAAGTGCTCACCAACATGGCACCTCTTCCCGGTAAAACCGGCCAGGCAGGAGCAGGTGTAGGAGGGGTTCCCCGTGATGCAGTCCTCGATACACTTCCCCCCATTCAGGCAGGGCCGCAGTGTCAGGCAGACAGAGGCTGTGGGAACAGGCAGTGACCCCTGTCAGCCCCCACCCTGGCAGGGCTCACCTGCCACCTTCCAGCCACACCAGTGCCGGGGTCTTTCCCTGTGCCCGCCCAGCTCCCTGGGGAGCCCATGGGGCTGCCTGCCTGATGGCAGGGCAGGGTCTGCTCCTCGCAGGCTGCCCTGGCATAGGGGGCAGTTTTACTCCTCCTGTGCAAGGGGGAGAGGCTGCACAGGTCTGCAGCCTGGCTGCAGGGGAGAAGGTCTGCTCCACTGGCTGGGGGGACATGGACATGCCCTCACTTATCATTCAGGGCAGAGGGAAAGGAGACAGGAGAGCCCGTGTACAGAAAATCCACCGATAACGCAAGACACACAGATCACGAGTGGGAAAACGTGGCCAGGGGGAAGTGGGGATGAGGAACCGGAGACCAACAGCTCTGTGGGGGATGTGCCAGGACCCCTGGAGCGGGGAGCATGGACCAAGCCCTGGCAACCTAGCCCCACGTGGCAGGCTGGCATTCAGCAGCCCTCCACATGGCTCAGCCCAACGTACTGGGACTGACGGACATACGCACCCCACAAGGGTGCTGGTCCCTCATGCCCTGCCTGGCAGTGGGCTGGCGGGGTCCCAACTGTGCACATCACCTCCTCCCCAGCCTCCCTCATCACTCCCCGCAGGCTCCTTTAAACTAAGAACTCTTCCTCCCCTTCCCATTTGCTCTCCCAGCCCGTTCCCAGCCCCAGGGCAACCATGGGTGCCATCCCCAACCACAGCTAGCGCTGAAGACAGTCCCCGCATAGCTGCCTCCCCTCCCTCCCCAGAGCCCTTCCAGACATCTCTTCCACCCCGCGGAGGTGGGGGTTGAGGCAGGGAAAGATGGGGCTGGAGAACAGTGTGGGGTTGGGTTGGGAGTTAAGTAAACCTAACTGCTGTCCTCTTACTTGTATTGCTGCAGCCCCCCACTTGCACCTGGGCATCATCGATTCTGAACACCCAGCGCCCGGGGATACCCACATTTGTCGTCATCTCCACGTCAGCGATGTCATCGGTGCGGGATCCGGGGATGTTGAAGTAGCGCTTTCCATCACCGGCGTTAAAACCTGCCTGGAAGGACAAAGGCAGAGAGTACAGAGACATCACTAGTGCCTGGAGGAGGGCAGCTGGAGCACCTGGACTCCTCTCTCCCGTCACACGGCACCACTGGTGGCACCGCTCAGACCAACTTTCCCCTTCCACATGCCACAGGCCAGCGCTCAGCCCTGGCCACATGACAGGACAACAGGGTGAAGTGGATGCTTGGCCTGCTCAGTCCCTTCCTGGGAATTCAAATCCCATTCCCTTCCTCTCCACCTGCAGCAGCCTGCCTGCTGCAGGCTGGCAAGCAGGGAGCCAAGCACAGATCAACTGTCAGTAAATTCACACATCTGAGTGGGTACTGGGGTTTTTGCGGGTGTGGGTGTTGGCTTTTCTTCTCTTTAACACAACACCACATACACAGGGATGAAATAAAACTACAAGCAAAAGCTGTGCTAGCTGTGGCAGCTGCTCTTAAAGGCTGAGGTTAGGAAGGAAAAGGGACTATGAAGCAGCAGCCAAGGCAAAGACCTGTGGTTGCAGGATAACAAAGCCCCCTGTATGGTCTCAGCTTTGGGAGCCAGAGCACACAGAGATATTTAAGAACTCTGAGGAAGAAAAAAAAAAAACAAGCAGGGGGAAGTTTTCCACCTCCAAGAAACCCAAACAGGACCTACGAGCTCACAAGGGGGATGTGCTACCCAGGCACCCCAGGGGCCACGTTCACCACTTACCTGTGCTGCAATGCCACCGAGCCCAGCAAAGTCCCCCCCACTGCTGGCGTGCATACCCGTGGTCCAGGTGATGGACTCATAGTTAAAGATGGTGAAGGAAAGCTTGCCATCCGTGATGAGGACAATCTGGAAAGTGTTTACCTGCAGCAAGGAAGGGAGGAAAGCAGTGAGGGATGATGAACCAGTCATAAAATAAAGTAACAGAAACTACATCAAGCAAAGGGATGTTTCCTTGAACCCAAGTCCTCCTTTGTGAGCAAGGGCATTAGAGCTAAATTATTTTTAATCCTAACTTCTTGTGAACCTGAGCTAGAACAGCTTGCTTCTCATCCCAGAAAAAAGGAAAAAATGGGGGAAAATATGGATATTGAGCATCTGGAAGGCAAAAGGTGCCTCACTTTTGCCCAAGAAAGCTGATGACGTAAAGCATCCACATGGCACAAAGAGGAGGGTTTGGTATTGCCAACCTACTATTGCTCCTGTCACAGCAAGGTATCGTGATGGAAACACCGTGGCCAGCTTAGCCCTGCTGAGAGCTCCGTGCCACAGGTGGCAGGTCTGGCACCACACTGAAGGCACACAGGTGGGGTGGCTGCTTTGCCTCAGCTACTCACTGGTGAAAATGAGCTGCCCCCGAAGAAGGTGACTCGGTACCAAGTTGCAATGAAGACCCACTGTGCAGAAAACCCTGGGAACTCAGGGAAATACTGGGCAATGTCCCTGCTCGCTCTCTCCAAGATGGGCTGCTCAGTGCTCTCCCGGTAATATATATCGCCTGCCCGCCGATTATCCACATCTGCCCAGAAAGCAGCAACCACACGCCGGTCCTTGGAGATGGGGAAGGCCACCGGCGTGAACTGGGAGACCTCCTTCAGGAATGAGATGATCCCATTGTTGTTTACCTGCGGAGAGGAAGGGAAAGAAACGGGTGGCCACAGTTGACTCGCGCTGCCAGCAGGAATCCATGTTTTAGAGGTGCTTTCCATTTCATCTTTCTCTCCCCCTCTCCTTTCCACAAATATTGGAGCGCTTCCCCTTCCTGTCCTTAGAAGCAGAGACGTGCCTCAGCACCCACAACACCCACAGCCCCCCACCCCGGCCTCCTGCTCACTGGAGCGCGGCTGCGGGCGACTGCCCGAACAAACCCAGCCCTGTTCTCCGGGCCAGGGGAAGGGGAACAGCTGCAAAAACTGCAGGAGCCCTGCGCATAAAACAAACAGTGCCCAGTGCGTGGGGCCAGCTCACGGCACCGCTCTTGGCAGGGGTGAAGCCTGAGCTCGCTCCTTAGTCTCACGGCTCACAGGCAGCCCATGGGGCTGGACCCTCCTGGCAGGGGGGCTGTGGGCAGTGACCCATGCGAGCACTGAGGGGTGGGAGGAGCCTTGCTGGGCAGCAATCCATCCACTGGTATGCACAGCTCTCCGAGCGAGCCAACAGGCTCTCAATCCCCAGGTGACCAAGAGCAGCCACCCCACACAAAACCCCCGCTGCTGCAGTAGGCTGCTCTCATTAAAGTGGGGGACTCCAGACCCCCAGCGTGAGATACTTCAAGCTGTTCCTCAGCACTAACTAATTGGCACGATTAGGGTTCTGGGATGCCTGGCTCACGGATACATGGCAGAGGCAGCCCCAGCGCAGGGAAGGAAACCGGAAATAGTGGATGTTGCTGCCTGGCGCACTGCCTCCTAACTTGGGGATGCAGTGGGAATGAGGAAGGTGAAGAAGCCCCCCTGCCTGCCTAAACAGGCTGTATGGGGCAGGGATCAAAGGGAAATGCCCTCATCCTGAGCTCCCAAATTCCCAGGAGGATGCCCTGCCAGCACTCTGCCACAGTGCCACAGCTGGCGGTCCAGTCAACTCCAAGCCACTCTGTTCCCCAGCCCACAAGGAACAGTGGGACAGGCAGGAACACACAGCCTCCAGCCAAGCTCTCCAATGTGCAATGTCTGGCTCTGGCAAGCCCCTGGGCTGCAGGATGGAAAAGGGGGCCTGGTGCAGGCAAGAGGCTCTCAGCTGGAGAGTGCAGCTCTGGCACTCAGGCAGGCAGCGGTGTCACACTCGTGTGCCAAAAAGGAGCTGGGAGCCAGCACCCCCAGGAGCCATGTGGAAGCCAGAATGCTTTCACCCCAGCTGCCAGCACACCCAGGCATGGGGGGGGCTGAGCTGTGATGGCTTTTTGTAGTCCCCGGGGGAGGTCCCCAGTTCCTGAGGAGGGTTCACAGCTCCTCCATTTGAACACAGGGCAGTCCTTACTGTGACTAAGGGAAAGAGGATTCTGTTTTCCCAAAGCCTCCGTAACCCCACTGTGTCCGCAGAGGAACATTCTTCCCTTGATTAAAGCAAGATGGGAGAGAAACGGAGCCAAGAAGGGCTTTTTTTGTTGTTGCTGGTTTTTGTGAAGGAGGAGGGGGGTGGTTGGAGGCAGCCCTTGAGAACAGAGGTTTCCAGGTGAACCCAGCCCTGTGCCAATCCCCCCCGGACAGCAGCTCCCTAGGGAGGAGGACTCCTCTCATATGGACTTCTGTCCTGGGGGCAGGCAAGCTGGCCCTGCAGAGCCGTGGGGTCTCGGCTCAGGGAAGGGGAATGTACTGTCCTCTGATCCCTGCAGCCTCTCCGAGACCTAGAGCTACACAGTGGATCCTTTATGAGACAACCATCATGTCACCTGGCTTCTCCCAGCCTCTTCTAGCCTTCCACCACGGCTCAAGCCTCAAGCATGGATCCCTCCCACCCGATGGCAGGGCTGGCGCGTTGATCAGGGGAAAAACATGACCAGGTAGGACCAAGGACCCTCTGCGCGCAGCCAAGACAGCAGAAAGGTACATGAGCCCAGCTCTGGGGTGGCATCAAGGCAATGCTCAGCCCTCTCCTCTGCCAGCTGGGTCTGGGTCAGAGCAAACCAGGGAGCAGGGAGCAGGAAGCTGAAGGGTTCACTGTGCCAGGTGGAAACCAGCATGAGGAGCCCAATTCTCACTCCTGGATGCAAGACAGCACCACCCAAAACACTCCATGGACAACTGGGCACCCGGGGTTGCCCCTCTGGCTGCAGCTACAGGGGACATGATGGGCCAGGCACGACTCGATTTCTCTGGCCACAGTCTCCTCCCGGTGGCTTAGGGGTTGCAAGGGAGTGTGTCACCAGTAGTCCCAGCAGCCCAGTGGGTGCAGGGAGAGGCAAGGGAATCAGATGTGCCAAGCGGGCAGCCCAAAGTGCAGCTGTCTTTATTCTACATCACACTCAGAGCCCCACCAATACTCGCTCCCTGCAGCAAGGGCCACCAGCCAGGGGCCACCATGCTGGGGCTGCTGCACACCAACTCTGAGCTCTTGCCCACCAGATTTATCCCGCTCCCTGCTGCCGGGATCCCCCAGCACGTCACCAGGCCAGCCCCACAAGGTGTGGGTATGCAGGTACTGCAGCTCCAGCCAGGGCTAAGTGCAGGCTCCTCACTGCGGGTGAGCGCTTTGCCCAGCATTCCCAAGGCAGTGGGGCCAGGATCCTCGCTGGGGACCCCCACACTGAAAAAGGAGTCCAGCATGCTTCCCACGCCTGGGGCCCACCGCAGCATCCTTGGCACACTGCTATTCCTCTGATATTTCCAGTTAAGTGGGGACCACCTGATGGCCCCCAGGGAAACTCAGATTCATCCAAGCAGGACAGGAAAGAGGAAATAAGAGGAAGGGAAGAGGAGGAAAGAAATAGAAAAGAAGGAATAAGAGGGAGGGAAAAAGAGGTAATAGGAGGAAATAAACAGAAGTAAGTGGAAATTACTCACATAGAGGCCGGTGTGCCCCGCACCAAAGAAGGGGAAGGGGATGGAGAGGGGCCGGAGCTCGGAGCCGCCGTCGTCCTGCTTCCGCGTGGCGGCGTCGCCCTGGGCCGGCCCGAAGGGGTAGAAGTCCCCCAGTGGCACCTCGCCACCGGCCCACAGCCACTCGCCCAGTGCCACCAGCACGGCCCAGCCTGCCAGGACCTGCATGGCCGCCGGCAACGCCGCTCGCCTCTCACGGGGGCACCAGCCACGGAAGCATGGCGGGGGCGGGGCAGGGCAGGGCGAGGCGAGGCGGAGCGGGGCAGGGCAGGGCAGGACGCCCGCTGAGGGGCACGGGGAGGGCGGCTGCTGCCCGGAGCCGAGCGCTGGCACCGATGGGGCCGCAGCGAACCCGAGGCCCCTCAGCTCAGCTCAGCTCAGCTCAGCTCCGCCGAGCGCCCTC
>VZRF01011049.1:239123-257855 GCA_013396875.1 Vireo altiloquus
AGCAGCCTCCTCCGCTCCCTTAAAACAGAGGACTGGATGAAGAAAAAAAAGAAAAAAGAGCGAAGGAGAAAAAAAACCTGTGTCATTTCCTTTTTTCCTGGTTTTTTTTTTTTNCAGGAAATTCTTTTCAGGAATGCCGTGTTTTAGGTTACGCTCCAGGCTCAAGGGCTTCTTTGTCTTTACTGGAGCAAAAAAAACCAAAGCAAAACAAACACACCCACCCTACATTTATTATTGGGAAATGGTTTTACTGGGAGGGGCTGAGCTCCCAGGAAAGTCGAGGGCTACTCCCAGGGAAGCCCCACACAAAGCACCAATGGTTCTGATTAATTATCAGCTGAGGATGGGTGCTGCCCGCACCCCCATGGGCAGATGCAGGGGTGAGGGATCCTGCTGGATAGGGGAGCTCAGGGACCTCTCTCACCTCCTGGTCCCATGGCAGGAGCATCTGAGGTGCCAGAGGGGATGTGAGGGAGAATCTTGACCAACCCCAGCAAAACCAGGGAGGGCCCATTGCTGCTCCTGGTGCTGGGACAATGTGGGAATCTATTCCCAGCTCCGGATGTTTTCCATGTTGTTCCATACCCATTCCTCTGCTATCAGGATTGTGGGGTACATCTGAAAAGGAGCCAAGGAACAAATAATGTAAAGAGTGAACAACAGCAGGACTAGGTGAGGACAAGTCATGGACAATACCATGGAAAGTCTACCTCACCAGGAGCCCCAGATCTGCCATTGGCATGAGGGTGCTCCCAAAATCCTTGCCCATGCACTGCTGGCATGGGGAGCATTGTGCCTCTGTAGAGGGGGACCAAAAGGCATGGGGTGAAAGACAGAAGGCAAAAAGTGGGAAGCAGGGATGCAGCATGCTGTGGGGGCTCTGGAGCAGCACAGCACCCCTGAGCCCCTGGCAACTCCAACACCTGCTCTCCCTCAGAGTGGTCCCAGAGCTGGACCCCAAGGTCAGCCCGACTCCTGGGATGCCAGTACACCTCAGCTGGCACCAGTGGTCCAGGACCACATGACCCCCAGGCACACCACCCTGTCTGAGCCCTACTGCCGATCCCAGAGAGGTGACCCTATCACTTTAAAAATCTCTTGGAAGGAAATGTTAAAAGAAAAGAAGAAAAAAAAAAAATTGAAATCCAAAATAAATAAGCAGCCACATCCGGATTTCTCCCCTAGGACGCTAATAAAGGTTTTATGGGTTTGATATGAATTACCCTCCCTGGCCATTCATCACTGATTTTCTGGAAAGCATTAGGCTGCACGCCCCGGTCCCAGCCCTGGCCTCAGGGACGCTCGGTGGGATGCAGCAGGGGCACTGCCATCCTCCCCACGCAGCCAATCTGTGGCTCTGGGATGCCAGCCCAGACCCATCTCTCTAGGGGAGTGACTGTGGGGCTCTCTTCTGGCCATTGCCATCTACCACCTTACACTCGTCAGAGCGAGCCCAGCACTCCCAAAAGTCCCATCTCCTGGCCCTGCCATGCCAGGCCAGGCCTGCCACAAGCTCAGCTTCCAAGGAACACAGGGATATTGTGGCGTCAGCCTGACCCTCTGCCAGCACCAATCCCACAGGGCCATCCTGGGCTTCTCCTGGTAGATTTTACCTCGAGAGAGGGGAAGGGCAGCCATACCAAGCATGAGGGGAGGATTTTCTTCCAGGCAGGCTTTGCACAGGAAAGCATCACCATATTCCCCCCGTGTTGTCCAGCCCAGCTCCCCGGGATGTTAAATTGGAAGCAGTAAATGGAGCAAGGAGAACAGCTGTGGGCCCCAGCTGCAGACATTTCCTCTGGGCCTGGAGCTGGAGCCAGTGCAAAGCTGGGCTCTGTGCTGAGAATGCTGGGGGGAGTGTGGGGGAAAGCAGCCCTTTCTCCACACCATCTGGCCAAGCTCTCTCTTCCACCACCCACTCCATCCCCAGGAACAGATGCCCCATTCTGCCACCACCTTTGTGGTGTCCAGCTCTTTGATGGCCACCAAAATGGGGCCAGGACCTGCCACAGCCATCCCCAGTGGGTAGTTCTGGTGAGGCTGCCAGGCTGTGGAGGGGACAGTGCAGGTCCCAGGGGTACCCTGGACTCTCATCCCAGCTTTCCTGGCACCCGCAGCTGGAGATGCTCTTCAACAAAGAACTTCATCATAGGTCCCCAAGTGCTTAGCCCTGGTGCTTCCCCCTGCGCTCCACAGACACCCAGCAAGGGGGTTGTGGATGCCAGTGGGCACTAGGCGTGCTACAGGACCCGTAGCAAAGTTGTGCCAGAGGGAGAGGTAGATGCCACCTCCAGGAGGGAGAGGTGGAGGCGGAGATCCTTCCGCTGACCCCAAGCCTGCATCAATATCCCTGTATAAATGACCCCTTCCACTGAGCCCCAAGGCTGGCATCACAGTTTCAGGGCCGCCCCAAATCCCCAGGCAGTGGCCCCCTGGTTCCTCCTGGCTACCACTTGCAGCCCCGTGGTGCAGCCCACTACCTCCCACAAAAGGCAGCCCTAGAAAACCATCGGGAAAGAGCACAAAACCCTACCCGCCCCCCACCCCAGTCAGACCCCGTGCTTGGGGGACGGGACATGTGGAAGGGGCCTGGGGAGCTATTAATGATCCAGAGCGCATTCAGCACGGATGCTTTCAGGCAGAGGGGACAGCAGGTCAGCACATGGTTTGGATTTGGCTCTCCCCTCCCTTCCAGCTAATTGGGCCAAGCCCAGAAAGCGTTCCCTGCGGATGCCAAACACGTGTGTGGCACAAGCATCACCTCCTGTGGGGGAGAGCTAGTCCTGGAAGCTCCCTGCCCAGGGTGGGAGAGGCAGCCAGGTAGCCCAGGGAGGTGTGTGGGTGTTAGGGGGGAGCTGGCGTTTAATGAAAGGGTTTGAACTCGTTATCTGGCCCGGGCTCAAAGAATGCAGCAACACAGATCACGCGCAGAGATGTGGGTGGTGGGAAGGGGCTGGAGGGCAGCCAGGAGGATGGAGGTTACTGCAACATCCAGCTCCCGCTCCCCCAAACCCCCAGCAATGCCTGCCTCCACTCTACAGGGCCATGGGAACAGGGGGGGACCTCTTCCCCTCTCCCATCCTTTCACCTCCTCCTGACACCCTGGGACCCTTCTGAACCACACGGCCTGGGCATCTGGTGGCCACGTGCCATCTGAGCTGTGGTGGCAGAGATGTTGCTGGGTTGCAGTTGTGTCCCCTTCCCCCTCCAAATGAGCAGAAAGACATGGGCCTGGGGGGTCCCAGGTGCTGTTCCCCTGGGAAGCTCAGGGCTGTTTGGTGATGCTGGGTGAACACAGTGCCGCTGGGACACAGAAAAGGAGCTGTGGCTCTGCCAGTGACTGCTGACCCCAACACAAATGGGGACGTAAAACCATTGAGATGGACACAAATCCTCTTCCCTGGGGGAAGCTCTGGCCCAAGGCTCTTGACCACCACTGCAAAGTCAAGGTTTTGAAATGCTGAGGGGGCTGCTGGCTCTGGAGGGATGGGGATGCTATCAGGGAGTGCCCCAGCAACCCCATAGCTCCAGGGGTCACCCTACAAGCTCAGCTCCCCCCCTGTCATGCCCCACACCTATCCCTGGCCTCACGACACATCTCAGGGGAGGACAGGGACCCAGCACTTCACCCAAGGATATCCCTGGCTTCTGGGGCAGTTCCAGTGCAGGAAACAGTGCCAGAACCAGGACATGAGGCTGAAACCGGAGCCTGGTGAGGTCCTATCCCTGGTTGAGGCTCCTGCAGCAGGCAGCTGGGTTAATGCAAGTGAAAGCCAACCCGCCACCAGTTTTAATGAAGACTTCAAACCTGTTGTGAAGCCACATCGGCTAGTCCGGCATCACACAGGGCAGGGGCTGGCCACGAGCACCTCCAGCATTGCAGCGGAGCATCGGAAAGCAACACCGGCTTTCCCAATCCAGCTGAAAGCTCCTCGGATGTTCTGCTGCTTTGATTATTTGACAGACCATGTTTTTTAAATTATTCTTGTATAAATATTTACGCATTTTTACAAGAACCATGCTTTGAGCAACGGGCCATGGCAGATGAAGGGCCAGAGGGGAGGGGGAGGGATGCTGGGTTGCTCCATCCTGGTTCCGCAGGTCAGCTGGGGGTTGAGCAGGACCGGCAGGGATGCAGGGCAGCACTCTCGCCTGGGGCCCCGGGACAGTGCGTGCTGGGCGCTGACAGCACACACACCCCACCGCCCTCGCCTCCCCCCAGCCAAAGGTGGCTGCGATCCTGCCTTTTCCCCTCGCTCCCCCAGCAGTCCTCTCCCCGGGGAACAGAACCCGGCCAAACAGGGGACGGGCCAGAGGCCAAGCTGCCTGCTATGGGAATACATCGCCGGCTGCTGCTGGGAGCCCCATGCAGCCCCACACGCCTTCCTGGCCTCGTTCCTCATCGGGTCCCAAAACCACTTCCCGCGGACACCCTGAGCCAGGAAAGTCCCACTGGGCAGCAAGGGTGTTGGCAGGGTGGAGAACACTTCTCCATTCCCCGCTCCCACCTCGGCACTGCACGCCAGCCCAGCCCTTGCACCTCAGACCAGGTCGGGGAGAAGGCAGAGGGTGCCGGGAACCCCTGAGGGTGTTCCAGGAGAGAAGGGGAAGGGGTGGGAGAGCCGCTGGTGTGCAGGGAAACTGCCTGCAGCAAAGTCTGCTGCTGGACTTCCTGGTGGGGACCCTCTCTGCCAGCCCCGTCCTGCTCCCCAGGATTGTTGCTGTGGATTTTGGGAAGGATAAGAGTGAGCTCCCCCCCTCCCCCATCCACAGATGGGATCCACAACCCAGCCTCGAGTTTTCCACCGAGCTCAGCAGAAATTCACCCAGAAGGTCAGTGACCAGAGAAAGGGATGATCCATCATTAAATAAATTGTTTTCATTTCCCAGGATAAAGGGGAGGAAAAGGGGAGGAGGGGAGGTGTTGTTGGATCAGGACTGGAAAATAAAAGAGCACAAGGCAGGAAAACCACCCCCTGTACTCCCTGCAGAGAGCAGCCCCAGCTCCTTCCCTGCGCCCTCACAAGGGTTTTACAGCCAAAGCTCTTAATGTGATTACAATAATTATTTCTTTCCTAGCAATTTCCCCCCCACACTTGGTTTTTTTGTTGGTTTGGTTTTTTTTTTTTTATTTAATAAACAGCCTATTTTGAAATGCTGCTGGGGGAAGCCAAGACTCCAGCTGAGCCTTGGCCTGGAGGAAGGAGCAGGGGCAGGGGGAGCGTGCGAATGTGTGCGGATGCATGTAGGCAAGCATGTGCGTGCGGGAGCGTGGGCACCCATGGGGACACCCCTCTGCAGCCTGCAGGCACACCCAGGGCTCTGCAAACCTGGCCCTGCCCCAGGGGTGAACAGACAGGGGGTTTTTCTCCCTCCCTCTCAGTCTAGGTGCCCCGCTGAACCCCCCATCTCGCACCCCTCATCTCCCACCCCTCCGTGTGGTCCCCCCAAGCCCCAGGGCTGAGCTTTGAAATCTGTTGAAAAGAGACCCTTTTTGCCAAAATAAACAGCCTGTCATGTTAAATTACTCTCTCTTCCTCTCTACCTTCCCTGCCTTTGTCCCCCCCTCCCCATCCCAGCTGTTTTGTTGGGGGCCATGCCCCCCCTCTGGGGGCTTCTGGGGTGCAGAAGTGTGGAACTCGCGGTGCTGGGGCAGAGCATAACCTACCCCCAGCATCCCAGTGCCCCTGTGCTCCTCCATCTCTTCAACCCACTAGTTCAGCACCCCAATATCTTTCTGCTGGGTGATGATGGCATTTTGCAGGCCTTGGGGTGCAGCAGTCACACTGCATGGCCCTACAGAGAGGCAAGCTGGGTGAGGGACACTGGGGGCTCATTGCAGCTCCTCGCCCACCTCTGCTGCGCCAAGTGCTCCCACACCCCCAGGTTTTTCCTCTCTCTTGCTTGTACTTGCCCTTTATTTTTGGGTTGTTTTCTATTTCCCGTTTCTAGCAGAGCATAAATTCATGGAACTGTAAAACGCCAAGATGGAAACAGAAATTAGCTCATCCAGGCCAGACCCTCTGCCAGTACCAGGGCACTCACCACCACCCTCCAGTGACTTGTCCAGCACTGTGTGCTCCAGCCATGTCTTTCATAGCCTAACTGACCTTCTCACTAGGAATTTTTTCCTGCTGTATTTGGGCCAATGGAAGTGTGCTCAGCTTGGGCTGATTGCAGGGTTGAGTGTTCAGGTGCTGCCCCAAATGCCCAGCCATGCAGTGTGCCTGCCCTACGGCTCATCCCCTGCAGCATGGCCCCAGCCAGGGCTTAGCCACCCATCCGTGTGGGATGGAGCTTCTGTCCCTCACCACCTGATCTACACCACTCCCTCCCCACACCAGCTCTGCTCCCTCCTGCTCTCAGCATTGCTCAGCATCTGGCAGCACCTCCAGCTGCTCCCACCTCTTCTGGCTGGGCAGCTTTGTCACCAGCTGTGCCATACCCAGCACAGCTCTTCCTTCTCACACTGTGCCTGCAGCAGGGTCACTCTCTGTGCTGAGTGTGCCTGGCAGCAGCCAGGATAATGCTCCTCCAGGGCCTGCCCATGGCCCCTTGCCTACAGGGGAGAGGAGAGAATGAGAAGGGGAGAGTAAATGGTAGAGGAAGGGGAAAGGGGAATAGGAAAGGAGGAAAAGAAAGGGTGAAGAACAGGAAGGATAAAAAGAGGAAGAAAGAAGAAGGAAGGAAAAGGCAGAAGGGGAAAGGAGGAAAGGAAGGAAGGGGAAAAAAGGAGATCCCAGCCTGCAGGAAGGGGCAGAAGGCAGCATTTGCAGCACCAGCCTCTTGATTGTGGCACCCAGAGGTCCGAAAAGTACAAGTGTCAAAGGCAGAGATGAGCCGAGGTCATACTTGCTCTTCCTGGCATCAGAGCTCTGGCAGCAGGATGTCAGGGTCACACTGTGGGCCCGGGCAGCACTGTGACAACAGGGCACAGCTACCCCACTAGCCCCAAGACATCTGGGGGGGCGGCTGTGCTTTCCTGCTCTGCCCAGCCTTACCTTCCCATAGCACCACTCCTGGCTCTCAGTTCAGCTTCTGCGTGATGCCCACAGCCTCCTCCAGCATTCCTGCCTTCCAGGCACGGACAGAAGGAATGTCCTGGCTGCTGCTGCAGCAGGGACTCCATCCATGACAAAATCATGCTCCATGGGAACACAGCAACCCTGCCAGCAGTGTGCCATGCCCCCCCACCCCCAGAAAAGTGGTGGCCTGGATCTCTCTGCCCTCTTTTTCCCACATCAGGGCATGAAGCAGTAATCTGTCTTGCTTGGCTTGGGATCAGCATTCTTCAGGATGAGCCCAAGCCACTCTGATGGGGGTCTGTTGCTTTCAGTCCCTCTCTGGGATGCCAGCCAGCTTGTCTTCCCCACGTGATGGAGGATGGTAAGAGCTGCACCCTCAGCCCTGTTTGAGACAGCCATTGGTGTGGGGGACCCCTGCTCAGATAGGGTGAAACCTGAAGCGCAGGGCTCAGGTAAGGAGATGCAGAGCCCATCATCCACTGTCAGGGGTTTAAAATCTGGCTGAGACTCCCCAGCCCAGAGCACCCACAGCCTCCTGGTAGCGAGATGCCCTGTGCAGGCTTAATGACTTGAACTGCAGGCGCAAGCTCTGACCCATGGAAAGCAGAGCTCCTTCAGTCTGCTGGCAGAAGGGCAGGTGACCATGAGGGACAGAATCCTACCTGCAGAGCAGCTCTTCAGCCACGGGGAACTGGAGGAGGCACAAGCACGAACTGGAAATAACCCCGGGGGGATGCAGAATTTGTGCTGTTTAAAGAGGTCGGAGAACCGGCCATGAGCCCCAGGGCACTCTCTCTCCCTTCCTCAGAAGCGCTCCCCACGCTCGCCTCGGGCTCCCTTGCCACACGGACTCCTGCGGCCACGGAGCCTCCTCCACGTCCCCATTCCCTTCCCTGCTCTGACCAAGGGCAGAATCAGTGTGCAGGAAAGCCTGGGAGGGCTGAACCACACTGTGCTGCTGGGACAGCCCAACCTTCCAGCCATAACCATTGAGCTCCGGCTCCAGGCCCGCGAAGCTCGGGAACTGTACCTCTGGAAAGTGATGGCATTCAAAAAGATAACGTGCCCGGAAATCCCCGCTCCGGGATTTGAGGGAGATGGGCAGAAGCGAGGACAGGTCTGAGGGTAGGAAGGGGGGCAGGTCTGAGGGTAGGACGGCAGGCAGGTCTGAGGGTAGGATGGCAGGCAGGTCTGAGGGTAGGATGGCAGGCAGCTCGGGATGCACCGAACCCCGACCGGGCCGGCAGCTCCTGCGCCCCTGGCAGCGGCTGGTCTGAGGGACCGCAGGGACCGGCCCCGCCGCCCCTGGACCCCTCCCCCTGGCGGGTTTGGGGTCGAAAGCCCCTCTTTGTGCGCCCTCCCGGGTCGATCCTCCCGTAGCCCGGCAGGAAACCGCGCCCCGGGCGGGGCTCACCGCGCAGCACAGCGGGGAGGGCTCGCTCGTAGGGAGAGGCGCCGGGGGCTGCCGCACCTGGAACGCTGGAGCCCAATGGAGCCCGAGCCCGGTGTTGACGGATTTTCACTAAGTCTGCAGGGCTGCTCTGGGCACCGGCAAGGCAGGCTTGCACAGCCCCGCAGTACGGCCCAGCTCCAGCCTGCCCACCTCCCTTGGGTGCCGCACGGGTTGGGAGCAGCCGGGCAGGAAGAGCTGAGCTGGGCCGGGCCGGGGCGAGGGGACAGCGGGTGGCCTTCACCTGGCACTGCCTGTCAGAGGGTGCTGCCGGACTACGAGTCCCTGTGCCAAGAGAGGTGTGGGAGAGCACGGCGTGACCCTGGCGTGACCGAGCACTCGCTGTCACCCTTCTGGAGTGCCGCGAGAGGGGCCACGGTGTGACTCAAGCCCCCGCCCTGGGCCGGCCCTGTACCTCTCCCTGGGAGTCACCCAGCTTGTCAACGCCCGGCTGTGCTTCCGTCCGCCCGCCCCGCGCCGGCACCCAGCCCTGCCCTCCCTGCCCACGCACCTTCACTACTGCTCGTAAGATAGCAGCAGAGCTGCCATGGAAGCCAACACTTCCCTCTGGCACAGCTACCTTGAGGTGATCCTGTCCCGCGAGAGGCAGCGGATGGAGAATTTCCAGCGGGCTGAGGACATCCTGCTCACCCTGCTGGAGAGTGTCCATGCCAGGGAACCCCGCTTCCTCGTGGACTACGCCAGGAACCTGGAAGCCTTTGAGTTCGCGGTGTGTGCCTCCGAGGATGCTGTCACTCTCGAGGTGCCGCTGCGCATTGACGGCGACACCCTGCACGTGCTGCCGTGCCAGAGCAGGGACACCCCAGCCAGGCATCCTTCGGAGCTGAACACCTGCTGTCTGGAAGTGTGCTCTCCAGGGACTGATTTGGAGGACTGGACTGATGTTGTGGATGGGATGGAGCACGGAGGTGGTGCGAGGTGCTTGGTTCCAGGCAAAATCCTCCAGCACCTGAAAGAGCTCCTTGTTTCAGCCATCGTGCGCTGCCAACGCCTCTTCCTGCTTCAGCCAGGTGCGTACACTGGCAGGGTGCTTCCCAGCCAGGCGCTGCCTCCAGTACTGCCGGGAAGCCCAGCTTCCCAGCTTGGCAGTGATCCCTGTGCAAACATGCTAGGACGTATGTTCCTGGGCATGTGGCCCACCCAAAACCTGCAGGAGCAGGTGAGCGAGCACCTTGCTGTGTGCTGGTATAGGCTTTGCCCTCAGCTGAGGAAAGGGAGATGCAAACTCTTCCCTGCCATCCCATGGCATCACAGTCATCCTCAGGCATCTTCACCTGGGGCTGATGGCACTCTTCTTGGTGGGTGCAGGGTTCACCCAGCCCTGCTTTTGGTCCCCAGGTGGAGTTTGTTCATGGGCTTGGTGTGCTTGGTTTACCCTAACCACATTCTCCCCATCACCTCTCAGCCTCCAAGTGCCTCCCTAGAGGAGGTTGTTCGGAGAGTGAGCTGGGAGGGCATCGGAACTGGACCAGGCCCCTGGGGCATGGGTCTGACCCTGTGAACACATGGGCCCCAGCTGGGAGCAGTGTCCTCGGAAAAGACACGGTGGGAAGGGACCCTGGGAAATGCCCATAGCAGTTCCACAAGCTTCTTCACGCATTTTTGTCTCCCAATGTGCTTCTTGAAGTAAAGCTTAACCAGGGTGAAAGGGTGATGCAAGAGGACCAGTTGGTCTGAAAGTCTCTTAACCCAGTCCCAGTAAATCCACCATCCCCTCCTTCCTCCGTGGCCAAGCCAGTGACCTTCATCATCCTCCACCCCCACAAAGCAATGGACCTTCCCCGATCCATTTTTCTTGGGCTGCATTGCTTTTCTTGGCTCTGTTCAGCCACTCAGAAGCACAGCTCACTTTGGTTGCTTGAGACTTCCTGCTGTGCCTGACCTTGAGCCCCGTGACACTTCTTCTTGTAAAACCACCCCTGCACGGCTGGGAGAAGGGTTTTAGCTGGGGAACCACAACCAAACTGCAGCACTGGAAAGGGATGAGTGGGGTGGGACGTGGCCACAGGCGCTGCAGCGCATACCTGGTTCAGCCTGCGGGACCGGCTGCGCTAACCTCCTCACTGCTGCCAAACCCTCTGCATCTAGGTGACATCAGTGCTGAAAACCTGCGGGAAGATGCCATGGAGCTCTCCCTGCTGATCCGCGGCAGCTGGAAGACCATTCGCTTTGACATTGTTCCTGTGGTGAGGAGGCAGCAGGAGCCGCTCCAGCTCCGGGGGCGGCGGAGCGACAGGGGCTTCCCTGAAGGCAGCCTCAGGAAGGCCACAGAAGAGGCTCACTTTGTCCCTGCCTCTCCCCACTGCTGGAGGTGAGAGGCTTGGCTGCATGCAGAGCAGAGTGGTCCTGCACCAGGGATCCCCCCTGGCTGGCAGCACTGCTGGGTGTAGGCAAAAAGAGGTCGGGAAAGGGCAGGAACAGGTCAGCAGGGATTGAAACCATCCCTTTGTGATGCCCAAATCCTCTTCCCTGTGTTGGAGAAAAAAACCTCAGCTGAGTTTCAGGCAGCTCAGGGAAAGAGGGGGAATGTAAGTGAAGAAGCCCCCTGAAATTATTCACAGGAGCTGACTGTGCAGAGGGTGGCAGCTGTCAGATCCCTGCTTGGGCTTCAGAGACAAGCTTGGGCACCTGGCAGCAGCAGGGTGATGAGGTGCCTCCCAGGGTGGGCTGCAGGACAGAACGGGGCTGCCCTGATGTGTGTCTTGCCTGCCAGCACAACCACCAGGCCCCATGGAGAGGTTGAGCAGCCAGCTGGACCAGTCCATATTTATTTTGGGAACAAGGTGGTCCAGCTGGATGCTCGGCCCCTCGTTACGGACCAACACAGCCTCCCCTCTGGGGCAGCCTGCAGCCCTCCCCACTGCACATCGGGGAGCACAACCCCGCTTTGCCCCACTCTTGTTCCTGCTGGGAAGGCAGGAGTTGCTCAGCAGTGTTCCCATCTCACCCCACACCTCCCAGGTTCTGCTCTGCTAGAGGAAAGTGCAGGAGGTAGATCCAAGAAGCTGCATGTCTGGGAATTCATGTGTGGCATGGGGGGATCCCCACACACACCAAGTCACTGCAGGCATACTCTCCCCATCCTGGAAGGATGGACGTCTTCATCTCCCCTCTCACCAGACCCCACTCTCTTCCTCCAGATCCTCCACTCACCTTCCCATCCTGAAGCTGCTCCGAGCAGTGGACACCCTGAAGGGACCCCGTCTGGACAGCCTTCGCCTGCTCGACCAGCTCCGTGACCAGGACTGGGGAGGGGAGGCTGGGAAAGGCAGTCTCACCTTCAACCACCTGAAGGTAGCTTGGTTCTGCTGGTTGGGACCGTGGCTCTCTGGGCAAGCAGAGCCAAGGCTGCTCCCCTGCAGAAGAGCCCAAATGACCAGGGCAGGTGCCTGCAGTGCTTTGGGATGTACTAGCCCACGGCTGTGTCTGGAAGGGATGTGTGCTGCTGCTGGCCATGGTTAGAGGGCTTTGATCCTTCTTCCTTGGACTGAACCAGCAACCCCCAGCTGGAGACACTTTGTGCCTTCAGAGCTGGGGCTCTGTGCTGATGTGCAGGGCATCATCCCCTGGCCCAGGCTGCCTGTGTCTGCTGGGGATGGCATCCCTGTGCTGCCATGCTGCAGGCTGCCCCATGCTCTGTGTGCTGCCCCATGCCCTGTGTGCTGGGACGTGCCTGTACAGGGCTGAGGGTGGCATTTCTGCTGACAAAAACCTCCTCTCTCCACCCAACCTGTTTTCAACACTCTGGGGACAGCACCTGGTGGCACAATCCAGGTGTGCCCTGCCTTTTGATGGCTCTACAAGACAAGGGTCAAGAAGGGTGCAAGGATGTTTTCTGCTTACAGAATGGCTCCAGCTCCAAGTAACCCAAATCCTGTGTACTTTGCTTTGTGTTGCATTCTTTGATGTTTTGGGGGTTGTGGTTGTGGGGTTTTTTTAAAGAAAAAGGGCACATGTATGCATCTGACCTTCAGGAAAGTATCATCTGCTCCAGCCCTCATGGATTCAGCCCCACAGGTCATTACATGGTGACCTGCAGGGTGTGAAGGGATGGCCTTCCTGGGATCAGGCCTTGTGCCTGATTCTGTGCTCTTCTCTCCCTCCTCACAGATGGTGTTGTTGTGGAGCACAGAGCTCTTCCCCTCCCCGGAGGACTGGCAGGACATGGAAGGCTCTGTCTACAGGCTCTTGGTGATCCTTCTCCGCTGCCTGGCCACACAGCACCTGCCCCACTTCCTGAACCCAGAGGAAAACCTCTTCCAAGGAGCGGCCCCCGACCTTGCCCCCCTCTGCCATATGGTCGAGAGCTTTGCCTGGGACCCCCAACGCTTCCTCCACTTCCATTTTGGCCTCCATGTGGGCAGTGGCAGCTGGCAGGGAGACCCTGACACCCGAGCCCTCCTGCAGCTGCCCACCAAGGATGGATCCTACTGGGACACAGCCTACTTTGATGTGCTGCTCAGCCAGGTAACCCCAACCCTTCAGCTGATCTCGTGAGGCAGCACCAGAAGCCACCTGGGTTAGGAAGTTTGGGATATGCTGGAATTGGCCCCACTGAGCCCTCTGGTGCGGGAGGCTGGCAGTGCTGGGGCATGGAGCTCAAGCAGAGTGGGGAGTCCTCTCCCCTCACTTCCCACCTGCCTTTAGTTTCAGGTCTACCGGATCCAGGACAGCGCGCGCCGCTCAGCAGCGTCCCAGCTCCTCTCCAAGATCCGCCAAGAAATCCCTCAGCAGAGCTGAGTGGGACCCTGCTGCCCCATTGGGGTGTCCTGAAACTCTGGGGGGTGCAAGAAGAGCTACGGGGCTGGGTACAGCATGCTGCTGTGTCATTTTATTGAGAAAAGGGAGTATGGGGCAGTGAGCACATCTGCTGCAGCTGGGGGGCATGCACAGCCTCTTGGCTGCCCTGGTGGGCCTGGGCCCTGGGTGCTTCAGCCCATGGCACAGAGTCTGGAGGGGGGTGGCTGGCATTCTGCACTACAGGGTAGGGAAGGGTTGTTGGTGATGGGAGGGGAAAGGACCTCTGGTCAGATCCTGCATCCAGCCCTCTGTCAGCTTGCTGAGGATCACCATGCCCTGGGGCTAGGGGGAGGGAAAGAACTGAGGGGCCAGGCCCTCGGGGCGGTGGGAGAAGGGGTTTTGAGCCATGTCTCACATCTGCTGAGCACAGCCCTCTCCTCCACATCCCCTGCTATCCCGGCTTCTTTCCGCTGTGGCTCGGCTTGCTGGGTGTTGCCGTGTCTCCTGCCAGCACCCCAGGGAGGCAGTGCAGTCCCTCTGCTGCCAGCTGTCCGCAGCCAGGCGTGCAGGACAGTGCCAGGCCACCTCCCCCAGCCTTCCCCCCACCCCCGGCACGGGTGCTCACAGCCTGCTGCGGGGGCAGCGGGTCAGGGCATCTTGCAGGGCTCGAAGCACTCGGTCCACGTTAGCACTGGTTGAGTTGCAGCCCATGAGGCCGATTCGCAGGACCTGGAAGGAGAAGGGTGAGCGTCTCCCTGCAGGACCCAGCTTTGCCTCGGCAGTCCCGTGCGGAGCGGGGGACACGCAGCCAGGCATGAGCGGCTGTGCGCAGCTCCCTCGCTCGTATTTAACACACCCCGTTGCCATAAAGAGGTGTCACCCCGCTAATTACGTGCGTGGTTATTCAATGAGGTGGTGATTGTGTGCGGTTGTGCTGCTATGCGTTGCTCCGGGCGATGGGACACAGCCAGCCGCACTCGCTGTCGGCGGCCAGGGAGTGGCAGGGAATATGGGGCTCGGTGCCCAGACATGGGCAGCAGGAGGGGAGGACTCTGCCCACCTTGCCCACCGTGGGGCCCAGGCCCCCGGAGATCTCCATGCCATGGTTGTCCATCAGAAAGGCTGTGATGTCCTTCCAGTTGTAGCCTTCAGGCACCCTGACAGTGGTGATGGTGGGAAGCCTGGCCTTCTGAGGAAGAGAGAAACTGGGTTCAACCCCACGGCCCCTGGTGACCCAAGCACACTGCCAGGAGAGAGCATCACTGTGTGGAGAGTTTTTTCTCTGGTATCAAAAGCTGCCCAGGCACATCTCCAACTGCACAGGGCTGCATCCCCATGCTGCCCGTACTCTGTGGTGGTGGTGGTGGGCTTGCCCTACACCCACCTCCTCCTCCACAAAGAGCTCAAGCCCCAGGGCAAGCAGCCCCTGGCACAGCTTGGTGCAGTTGGCCCGGTGTCGCTCCCAAGAGCTCTCCAGACCCTGTGGGCAGAGAGGAGAGAGAAGATCTCTGCTGCTGACAGGCATCTCCAGGCACCCACAGCTCCTCCAAGCCCCACGGGCACTACTGCTGCTGCTCCCCCGCCTGTCTGGTGCCACTAACCAGTTCTACCAGCATGGCCAGGCCTTCCCGCAGGCTGAAGAAGCTGTTGATGGGTGCCGTGTGGTGGTACCTGCAAAACTCAAGAGGCATCCACAGGTATTCAGCTTGGCTGCAGTACAGCAGCCCCTTGCTCGTGGTCGGGGAAACTGAGGCACGGCATCCTTCCTCCTCATCACCCAGCGCAGAGAGTTGTGACCAGCAGCCAGGGTGATGGGGAGGCAGGGCCTGAGCCCTGAGCAGCCCCCAGGCCAGGACAAAGGCTGGGTGGGGAGCAGTTGCAGATGTCTGTAACACGAGAGCCTGCCCTCACCTCCGAGGCTCCCCGTCACAGCCCCAATAGTTTGCCAACCAGCCCATATCCAGATAGAAGGATGGGGGCTTCGTCTTCCTCCTCAGCAGCTTCTCCCTGGTGAAACAGAGTACTGGGGAGAGGTGGGACCTTGACCCCACCAGTTCCAAGGTGGGATCAGCCCTGTGGGAGGGAGGACTCCCCTCAAGTGAGAGGAGAGATTGGCTTCAGCTCCCCATCACTGCCCAGGGATGGGATGGGCTCTATTCCCACAGCACTGCTGCTGGGCATACTCTCCACAGAGCGGGACTGAAGCAGGTGGTTGGCAAAGGAGAGGGGTGACAGTCTCCCCCCAGCCCCATCGCCTTCCACGCTGGTGAGGCTGGGCTGCTCTTACCTGGCTCGCTCACTGAATGAGATGGGGGCACTGCCGGGGGGTACATTGAGGACTTTCTGGGAGCCCGAGTACAGGACATCAATCTCTGCCCAAGAGGGAAGACAACTCCTTAGGAATCAGAGGCTCCCAGCAGGAAAATGCTGAGCCCTCCAACCTGGCTGCAGGTGGTGGGTGGGAAGCACGAGGATGGCACATGCTGCAGGTCGTAGTTGTGTTCAGGCTGCTTTGGGAGGCCCCCTGGCACTGCTGATGGTCCCCCAAGGGGAACAGGCTCTCTGGCTGCAGCTGGACCAGTTTCTAGTGCTGCTAGCCAAAAGGCAGGCAGACAGGCTGATCCCACTGCTCTCTCTCCCCATCCCAGGCACAAGCCCCTTTGTCCCCTGGTTGCTCATGATGGCACTGTGGCTCTTACCCTGCTGGTCCATGAAGATGGGGGCTCCCCCAAGCGATGCCACAGCGTCCACAAGCAGCAGGCAGCCATGCCTGTGGGAGGACAGAGCTCAGACTGGTGCTCCTGCCACCTCCTCCTGCCACTCCTCTGCCTACAGCCCTGGTTCCCAGAGGGGCTGTGTCTCACTGGCACCAAGCATGTCCAGCACAATGAAGCCAGAGAAAAGCCCAGCACATATAAACCCCCAGGACCAAATCCCCAGTGGTGACCTTGGGGTGCCCTCAGTCTCTGCCAAGCACTGACCGGTGGCACAGCTCGCCCAGACCCTCCAGTGGCTGCAGCACCCCTGTGGAGGATTCGCCGTGGGTGATGAAGAGCACCAAAGGTTTGTGCTGCACCAGGCCCTGCATCACACAGAGGGAAGGTGACCACACTGGGGGTCAGCTTGTGTCCTCTGCTTAGTGGCCAGCACTCACCTGCTCAATGTCTTGTGGAGTGAAGTACTTGCCCGGGGCCTTCAGCAGCTCATAGACATTGGCTCCTGGGGGGAATTTGGGCAGAGGAGAGTGAGATTTGGGCATGCTTCCGAGCGGGCAGGCACCTGCTCCACGGGGAAATTGGTCATGCATGAACCAGGAGCAGAGCCACCTGCCAGGGTCTGGCCTCCTGCAGATTTGCCCAGTGGAAAAGCCATAAAGCACCATAAATGGAGGGACATCACTCCTGGAAAAAATCTGGAGTGCTCTCTAGCAGAGCGCTCTCTGGCTTTGTAAGCCATGACACTGAGCACTGCCAGGACTGGGACAGCAAACCAGGCCATCCTGCCTTCAAGCCCAGTCCCCTCAGCCCGGCCATGCCATCTGGCTGCTCCCAGCATACCCAGCCTCCTGGCAATGTCGGCGGCACGTTGTCCCCAGATGCCATTGATGGCCACCAGCAGGGTGTCACCAGGCTCGAGCAGGTTGAAGAGGGCAGCCTCCATGGCACAGTGGCCACTGCCGCTGATGGCCAGGGTCAGCCGGTTCTGCGTCTGGAAGGCATACTGGATGCCTGCCTTGATCTCATCCATCACCTGCAGCAGCGGGACGTTGGCCAGCTCTGCTGTTGACCCTCTTGTCCCAGCAGAGCTGTTCCAGCCCCTCCTGGGGGTGAGGAAGAGGAAGGGAGGGAAGGAAGGCTGGGCTGGGGCAGCTCACCTGCAGCACTTCAGGGTGCATGTGGCCCAGGAGCTGCCGGCCACCCGCAGCCTGGATACGGGAGGGCACATTGCTGGGCCCCGGCCCCAGCAGCAGCCTCTCTGGCACAGCCAGGGGCCGGAGCAGTTCCTGGGGTGGGGGAACGCGGAGCAGGTTGGCAGCCATGGCACGACGTGCTGTCCCCAGGAGCTGAACCCGGAGAAGAGGAGCAGTGGAGGCTGCCTGAGCAGCAGCCAGCATTGCAGCTCTATCCTGTGCCAGCAGTGTCCAGTGTCCCCATGGACCTTGACCCAGAATTCAGTGCTCCCCCCTACCAGTCTGGACTCTACCCCTGCTTGCCTCCTCTGTCTGGTTAATGTGTCACCGGTGCTATCCCTGCTGTCTTGGGCCCCTCATTTTGGGGGGTGCCCCCCTGCTAGTGCTCAGGGCATCGCTCCCCAGGTATGCCATCCTCTGAGACTCCCAAGCACCCAGGAAGTCCCTGTCCCCACGGCCCCCACAACACCAGGGCTAATGTTTCCCAACAGTATCCCAGCAGGTGGGATCCCTGCTCTGAGCACCTCGATCCTGTGCCACGGGATGGTTGTGCTGGTCTGACACAGCTGCCACGGTCACAGCTCCTCCTGCAGCACAAAGCTCCTGTTGACCAGGGCTCCCTGACCAGGGAGAGGCACATCTGGCTGGGTGACAGCCTGAAGGAGGCTGGCCAGTGGACTGATGTGCTCCAGGGCAGAGCTATGGACTGGGGCATGGACACAGTCCCTGCCACGGCTCTGCAGGCTCAGCCTGGATCATGAGCATCCCAGTGCAGCCTGATGATGCCAAAGGCCCGTGTGGCAGCTGGATACGCTGTTACCTGCTGTGTGTACCCACAGCACATTGCATCGTGCCCATCCTCTGGAACATTCTTTGCCATCCATATCCTGAAATGAAAACAAGCGGGCAGATCCATGAGCGGGTCCCTGCCCGGAGGAGTCCCTCAGTGAGCAAAGCTTTGGCTCGGGATGACAGCATAAGGGTGAGAATTCCCACCCAGCAGAGCTGGCACCAGTGGCCACTGCTGAAGACATCTTGGACAGAGGCATGGGGCCGGCAACGGTGCCAAGTGAGAGCACATCTGCCCAGCAGCTGGATGGCTGTCAGTGAGGGGAGCTGGGGGCAGATGTGTTCGCTGCCCCGTGGATGATGGAAACCGCAGCCAGCCTGGGGACTGCTGCCCATCCATCATCCCACCACAGTGAAGACGACATATCGGGTGAAGAAGATCTCCCAGCTGCCTGTCCTCTAGGGGAGATTTGGGGCACGGCTGGGGCGGGGAGGGGACGCCGGGCCTTGGGGCTGCCGTGGGGGGACGGTAGCCATGCTGCTGGAAACAGCTGGCAGCGGAGGAATAATCCGCTTTCTGCGCTGGCTCTGAATCCCGGGCGCAGATGGGCAGGAGCGGCCGTGCCCCGGGCGGCGGGCGGGGGCTCGGCGGACGGAGGAGCGAACTGACGGCGCCGGGGCCGGGGGCACGGGAAGCCCTGGCGGGGGCCGCTCCTCGCAGTACTGCGCCGGGGAACAGGGGTAGCGGTGTACGGTCCGGGGTGCAGGGGGTACCGGGTACCGGGGTATCGGGTACC
>VZRF01011049.1:258154-299564 GCA_013396875.1 Vireo altiloquus
GGCGGGGGGAGCGGGATGCGCATCCCCGAGGGTCCGGCGGGGCGGGGGGGCTGCGGCCGATGGCCATTTTGCGGGGACCCCTGATGCTCAAAGTTGTGCGTGGGGGGAAACTGCCCTCGGGTCCCCAGCTCGGTGACCGGCGGGTGCCGCCCCGTCTTCCAGAAGGATCCAGCCGGGGAGGTGGGGGGGGCCTGCCCGCGGACGAGGAGACGCCTCTGCCGCCCCGGCCTCAGCCAGGGTGCGAAGGGGGAGGATGCCATCCCCGCAGCCCATGGCGGGGGGCACAGGATCCCCTTGTCACCCCATAGCCACCCCCGCTCTTCCCTCTGGGGCAGATGGCTCTGGTTGTGCAGCTGAGCCATCTTGCGTCATCATCATAATGCTTCAGAGTTAACGACAGCAGCGCTGGAGGGAGTGGTGGATGCCCCACCTGGGGCTCTCGCCGCGGGTAGCTGGCAAAGGTGCGGCGATGCTGCGACTCTTCTTGGCCCCCAAGGACGAGCAGCTGCCCGTGACCTTGCGCTGTGGAGTGGCTGGTCAAGGGCCGCCATGTCACTGCGGGCCAGTGCGGTGGCTACTGGCTGTTGAAGGGGCAGGTCCCGGGGTACAGGGCTAGTGCAGAGCTCCACGCTTGGTCATCCAGGTTCCCAGGGAGTGGCCCTGCACCTGCCCTATTGTCTCACTCTTCTGCTGCTTTCTCCTCCTCTTCCTCCTCCTCCTCCTCCCCCTCTTCCCTCACGGGGCAGTGACCCCTCCCCTAGATGCTGCAGACCCCGTTTGAGCCGCTCTCCTGCCTGCTCAGGTCCCATGCGACAGCATCAGGGCTCGGGGAGGACAAGGACCCGGCCGAGCATCTCCCCTACCACCCACAGCCAGGCACCCTTCCCTCGCCCAGCACCCAGAGCAGTCCCCGTGCAGGTGCCCTCTGTGGCGCTGGGGGGGCAGGGAGGCAGCAGAGCCTCCCCTGGGTATGGCCAGGGGTGTGGTGGCTCTGCCATCTCGGCATGCTGCTGCTGACCTCCATTTTGTCTGGGAGGTGGCAGCTGGCGCTGGCAAAGATGCTGCCACCACCCTCCGCCTCCCTGCGTGAGGCAAGAGCTGCAGCCCCCCAAGCCCTGGGTCGTGTGGGAAACTGTTGTCCACTCCCTCCCTGGCTACCCTTCTCCGTGCCCAGCAAGGCTCACTGCCTTTTTGGTGCAGCTTTTCCCTGCTTTGGGTTTGAGCGTGTGGAAGAGAGGACAGAAGGAGCAGGGATGGGAGGTGGGGTTACTTTGCAGCCAAGATGGGGATCAGAACTGCTCATCCATGTCCTGGATGCTACCTGCAAACTGAATCTGCACAGAAATTCTCAGGGAGCTGCGAACTTTGCCCTGAAGCTGTGTCCCCTGCCGGGTGGGCAGGAGGTGAGGGGGTATATGAGGGTGCCTGTGACAGCACTGGGGAAGCAGGGGCTGGATTTCATCTGAGCATGAAGCGCACTTGCCCTTGTCCTGAGCTGTCCTCTGAGCTGCTTCCCTGCCTGCAGGGTGCTGCTCTGGAGAAAACTGCACTGTCATGGCCCCTTGTCCTGTGTGGGGCGGGAGGTGGGTTCGGAGCTTGGCTGGCAGGCATTGATGGTGCCATGTCATCCGGCAGCGTGTTCCCTGCTGCCCTAGAGGCAGGACAGAGTCCCGTGGTCCCAGTCAGAGCTGGGGGCCCCAACAAAGGGTGGAGGGGAAGGGCTTGCCACAACAAAGCCTGGCAGCTGCTGAGGACACACTGGTGCAGCCAGACAGGGCGTCCACCCTCGCCACTGAGGTGATGCGAGGTTGGATGCGTGCTGACAAAGGGAAACTCACCTTGGATTTCCCGGGGTCCAGGCAGCTCATCATCTGCTGGAGCTGGGGGACTGGCAGCATAGCACGTTCCTTAGCATCCTTTGGGGGAAGAGCTTGCTTGTTGGTGGCACTTGGGGACAGTGCTCCCTGTCCCACTGGTCACCTCTCAGCAGGAGATGCTGCCAGTTGGTAGCCCTTGGACTTAGGAGAGGTTTCATTAGCTAATCTCTGCCCAATTAATCTTAGCTGATCCAGTTAATCATGGCTCTCTAGGCCTTTTGCTCCTCACTGGGGATGACTGGTGTGTCATAGGGATGGGCAGAGCCAGCAGGCTGCACGGGAAGTGAGGGAAGAAATGCCCTGCAGAAATGGGGGACAGGTCCAGATGTACCCCCTGGCTCCCTGGCCCCAGGGACCCCCTTGGCCATTCCTCTCTGCAACTTCCCTTGCATGTGGGGTAGCCCTGGGAGGTGGCAGGGAGGGAACAGGGAGCAGGGCTCAGGCGCTGGCCTGCTCCCAGTGCAAGGCTGGTCACGGCTTATTGAATTTCTCTCGATGGCAGCAGATTAAGCAGGCGGTGGCTGCTCCCACTGTCCCCAGGCAGAGCGAGCTGCCTGGGCTCGAGCTGCCCACGGGCTGGAGAGGCTGCCTGGCCCTGCCCCTGGCCCTGCTCCTGCAGCCTGGTCCCTCTCTTGATGGGATGCTGAGTGCCCATGACCAGTGATGCCATGGGTGCAGGCTGAATTCCTCCCTGCAGCTGAGCCAGGGAAGTGAGTCAGAGGAAGGAGAGGAGGGTGAGAAGCAGCTGGGTCAGTCTCTGCTGATGGTCCCCAAGGGCACACAATATTGCCTGGAGTCCTTGTGCTGCCATGGCAGGGATGGAACTGGAGAGCTGCAGAGGAGCAGAGGCAAGCAGTGCATTGCCGACCAAGGAAGCTGAAGGAAATGGATGGAGCAGAAAATGGAGCTGCAGCAAGGAGTACTGACCGGGAGAGGAGCTCACTCCGCTGGGCAGGGAGAGCCAGATGGGAATACACTGGGATGTGGCCTGTCGATGGCAGGGAGAGAGAAGAGGTCTTGCTGGCGAGGAGGGGATTTCTCATGGCCAGCAACAGTGGGGGTACAGGCTGTGGGGCTGAGCGGGCAGAGGAAGGTGAAGAAAAGAAAGCAGCACCAATGGAAGGTACACATGGAAAAGTGGATCGGAGGACAAACCAGAGTTTCCTCATGGGAAGGGA
The DNA here is from genome assembly GCA_013396875.1 of Vireo altiloquus. Classification (NCBI taxonomy): domain Eukaryota; kingdom Metazoa; phylum Chordata; class Aves; order Passeriformes; family Vireonidae; genus Vireo; species Vireo altiloquus. Next base: position 261,210 of record VZRF01011049.1, read on the forward strand.
TAGGGCTGGAGTGGGTGGGAATGGCACAGGGGTGGGAGGGAATAAGGACAGGGGCAGAGGTGGCTCGTGGCAGGCAGTGGGCAGTCCTGGGGCTGGGGGGCTCACTGATGGGTGTGCTGTTCTACTGGCTGTGCAGGAGGCAGGAGTCCAGGGACCTGACCCACCTCTTCAGAGCCCTGGTGGCTGGAGAGGCTGCAGAGCTGGGGGAAGGGAGCTGCCTTGCCTCGGGAGGAGAGGGAAATGGGAGAGTGACGTGGGCACTTGTCAGGTGCGGATGGGATTTAGCTCAGGAATGAATCCATTGTCCTTGAGTGGTGCCACAGGGTGGAGCAGCTCGAGCTGATGGCCTCATGAAGATGCAGCCCTTCCACATGGGAGTATAGCCAATCGTTTCATGGGAAAAACAACTTTTTCATTCCCCTTTGGCAAACACTTCTGTTTAATTTTTCCTTTCCCCCATTTGAGTGGGGAGGCAGAGGCCACTGGCAGGCAGCAGCCCACTCACTGGCTTAGGGACTCGAGGGTGGTGTTAAACACCTGCTTAAAATAATCCAAGCTCAAGAAAGCCTGAGACCAAATGCTTGAACTCCGGAATTTAAGGGTGTGATCACTGGCCGAGCACAGTGGGAGCTCCGGAGCCGTCCCAGCAGGAAGATAAGAGGAGGGTTTGGGAACTCCAACAGAAGAAGCTTTGTCCTCCGCGTGCTGTTGGACATGCCAGCTCACTTTTAAAATAGGCAAAGGGTTTCTGAAAGGCAGTGCCAGGCTTGTAACACTTTCTTGCTGCGAATTTTTCCACTGTGCATATGTTTTCCTCTCACCCCTTGGAAATCAAACCACAGCTATCAAACCTCAGGTAGTTTTAAAGCCATCCCCTTCTCTTGGGATACTTTCTATTCTGTGGATTTGTTTTTTTCTTCCCTTTCCCCCCCTTTTTTCCACCGATACTCCTGAATTTTTCATTTCCACTATGGGAAAACACATCTCGTGTTCGAGATCCATCCTTGCTGCTCCACTTCCTTCTGGTCACGGCCCATGTAACCAGAGCCGTGCCGGTGATCACTAACGATCCTGTTCCTCCTGTTCCTCCCTGATCTCCTTCCTCCTGCAGCAAGCATCCTGCTGGCAAAACCCAGGCTTGAAAAGCACTAGGGAGTTCATGGACACTCTTGCAGGTGGGGTGCCAAAGGAGCAGTTCCTGCCCATTTTCTGGGGGATCCTGCGCTCCATTTTCACCAGCAGGCTTAGCATGGGGGAGCCAGGGAGCAGGGAAAGGCAGGAAAAGGGATAAGACGTTAGAAGACAGGACTGGATTTTGTCAGGTCCAAAAGGATCCCGAAGGGTGCAGCAATCAGAGGAAGGATCCCAGTATAATTTTCTGGCCAATGCTCATGAGGCTTAAGTACAGCTCAGGGAAGGTGAGAATGGGCTGCAGAGCACCTGGGCATCAGTGCTGGGATGGGCAGCAGCTCTGGGAGATGGTGGTGAGTGGTTTCTTTTGTCTTTTGAGGTTCATGATTGATAATTTTTTAGCAAAAGGACTGGAAAAATGATGGTAAACTGGGAGCTTCAGCTGAGTGCAATGGCCACTGGCTCCCCAGGAAGGGCTGCTGGTGCTGATACTGCACGTCTGCTTTGTGGGAGCTGAATGGGAGGGAGGCACGTGGCAGTGACCGTGTTCAGCAGCCGCCTCCTTTCTCAATGGAATGCCATGGCTTTCCTCCCCACTCTGCCCTGCTGCCCAGCCCCTGCTCTGCTGGGCTTGGAGTGGAGGCAGGAGGCTCAGGGAATGGGCAGGGGCCTGTGGACTTGCTTGCAGATTAGGGGGTACCAGGATGGAAGAGCTGCTCCTTGGGGGTTTTGCTGATGCTGACAGTGCCTACAAGGCTCTGTCCGCTGCTGTGGGTGCCCACCAAGGGATGCTGCAGGGTGATGGAGGCTCCAGTGCTGCCCTGGGCTATGGGCAGGGGTGACTGAGCTGGTGGTCCTGACCTGAGATAGGACAGGGAGAAGGGAGAGGTAAAATGAGGGCAGACCAAGGTGTGAAACAAAACGTCATCTTTTGAGCAGAGGCAAAACAGTGCTCCCAGGAGGTTTCCTTGCTCGAGCTTTCCATTCATCCCGCACAGCAGCAAGGTGTGGATTGGAATGCGAGCTTTCCTAACCCCCTTTTCTTCCCCTTTTGCAGGACAGCCACTGCTCCTCGCTAGCAGGACCCACCTCCGGCCAGCGCGATGGCGGGAGCGTCAGTGAAGGTGGCAGTGCGCGTCCGGCCCTTCAACTCCCGGGAGATGAGCCGGGAATCGAAATGCATTATCCAGATGTCGGGAAGCACCACTAGTGAGTGCCTCAGGGGCAGGGGGGCTTTGGGTGCTGCCTGGGAAGGAGCACGGGTGGTGTGGCCGCAGCAGTGAGCTCTGGGGATCCTTGGTGAGGGTGCCTGTAGCACCTCGAGTCATTTGGAGGAGGAAATGTGGGGAGGATGTCAGCTTTCCCACAAGGAATGCAGTCCTGTGGTTGAAATGGCAGTGGTGGGATCCACATTTTACAGAGCCCTTGGATTTTGTGGACTGTGAAAGGGGCAGTATTCCCCAGTAGGCAATGAGGGAGGAATCACAGAATCACAGGATGGTTTGATTTGGAAGGGAGATTAGAGATGATCTCGTTATGACCTTCCACTATAGATCAGGCTCTTCCACATCCAAACTGTCCCTGAAGCTGTGCATGTGCCAGCAAGTGGTTTTTGCTGGCACTGCCTGGCCAGGTACCTCTCACTGTGGTGTGCCACGACCCATCCCTGCTTCCTGGGGGCTCTTGGGGATGCAACAGCAGCAGGATGCAGAGCTGGGAGGAGGATTTGCCAAGGGAATGGTGTGCTCGGGGTGGGGGATGTAGCATGGGGGCTTGGGGCTGTATGTCCTGTCAGGAGCCTGTCCCGCCTTTGCCCCTCTTTAAATAAACAGCTGCTGGCAGTACGGTGTGGGAATGGCAGTCAAACCCCTCCTCTTTGGCTCTGGAAGCGTCCAGATGGGACAGTGTCTAAAATAACTGCCTGCCCGCCCGCCCGCCTGCCTGGGGCTGCCTGCGTCACCGATGGTGGGTGAGATGCTGGTGCCAGCCACCCCCACCCTGCAGGCTGCTATGACAACCCTGGCGGTGGGGAGAGGAGGGCACCCAAGGGTGCAGGGTGACTCTGGGACCCCACAGGGCCCCCAGGCCTAGGGAGCAGGAATGGGAGGTCTATGGGGCAGCATCTGCTGGTATCCTGTGGGGGTTCTCCCTTCGTGTTTGGACAGGGATTCTCCGTCTGCCTGGGGTGCAGAGCTTCTGCTCTCATGGTGAGGAAGCCTCCTGGCCACGCAGCAGCTTCCCACCTGCCCAGGGCCAGGGCAAAAACAGGGTAGATGTTCTCCATTCTGGTTTTGGTGGTTGAGGGGGACCTGCTCTGCCCCAGTCCCGGTCAAGAGCATCCCCCACCTCCACCATGGCTGTGTTTGTTCAGAGCTGTCTGCCCCTGCTCATCCTGCACACCCTGGCTCTGCCCCCACCCCTCCAGCCCCTGCCTCTGCCTGCACCAGGGAGGGCAGCAGGGCTGCGGGCAGAAGCCCTTTGCTGACAGTGAGGATTTTCTCCATGAATGGACAAACCACTGGCTAATCCTTTTGGCCAGGGGGCTGGGGAGCAAGTGTGGGGGGCTCAGAAGCCTGCTTCTGCTGTGGCTGGTGGAGGCAGGAGGACACCAGTAGTGCCAGCAGAGCAGGACTGTCTCAATCCCCCCAGCTCTTTGCAGAGAAGCCTAAGACAAACATGTCTGAGGGGAGTGAGAGCAAGTTTTCCCCTTCCCAGGATTATTTGCAGAGACCTTTGCATGTGCTGGGGTGGGAGGCAGGTTCTTCTCATGCCGAGTGCTTTGAGCCCCGTGGGAGGCAGCGGGGCCCAGGGTGGGAAGGGATCAGCCTTTCTCTGCTGTCCTTTTGCCTGCAAACGTCCAGCTGCCACAACCACCCACCCACCCACTCGCTGACACTGCTGCTCTGTTCCTGTGCTGTCCTGCTCTCTCTGGGCACCATCCTGGGCACCAACACTCCCCTCTCCTGATGTTTCCCACCAGGATGGTGTGGAGGAGACCCCTGGCTTTGATCCCACAAGGCCATTAATGTTCTCCATCTGGAGCTGTGCTCCCGCTGGCTTTAAAATCTGGTGATTCTTTTCTCTGATGTGGGTTCTGGGCTTTCTCCTGCTTTGTGCCTGCCTGTTCACTGGGCTCTGCCATGCTGCTGGCTCTTCAGGGCAAGGAGAGAGACATCTCCAGAAGTTTTCCTCCTTCCTGCCCCCTGGTCTCTATGTTTGTCTTCACCTCCACACTCCTCCTTGCCTTTTGAATCCCACTGGCCCACAGCATGAATCTTTTGCAGCAGCTTTGCAAAAGCCCTGTATGCCTGGTCACAGGAAAGGAAAAATTCCACTGCAGGCAGATAAATGGGAATGACAGGGCCATGGGAAAAGTTTTTCGGCTCAGGACAGGAGATGCCTGCTCTTGGGATGCTCCCTTCTCCCCTGTGTCCCAGTCTCTGGTTTCCCATGCCAGCTGGGCAGCTGCAGCTGGGATGCCTGGAGCCACTTGGTGCCAGCCCCAGCTGCTTCTCTGCCTTGTGCCCAGCATGGGCTGGCACTGGGATGCAGAGCAGGCTCCTTGTATGGCTCCATCCTGCCTGCTGCACTGCTCGGTTGTGCTCAGTGTCACCTCGGCAGCGCAGGTGGCACAGTGGGGCTGCCAGGCTGAACATCAGGAGCCATCAGAGATGCTCCATCCCACTTCTTGCATGACCTCTTCACAACACCCTCAGCACAACAGCCAGGCGTTGGCAGGGATCAGGAATGGGCAGCCACTATGGCTGCCCACGCTGCCCATTCCTGCCCTTCCAGGAACCTCCACATCCCTGTTTGCTGCTGCAGGATTGCCAGTTGTTACTTCCCAGCCCTTTCTCCTGGTAATTAGTCTGCCTGGAATGCAGCAGGTGTCCAGAGCATTGGAGTCAGGCTGCCTGCAGTGGGTAGGCAGGCAGGGAACTCGTGCCAGCCCCTCTTTGGTTGGGCTTCTGTGTTAAGGAGCATCTCAGCAGCACCATGCTGCAGTTTTGTGGTCAGGGCTGGATCCTGACCCCACTTCCCACCCTTCCCCAGCCTGCCTCACTGCTGTTGCAGGCAGGGCCGGGTTGTTCTCGGGTGCACCCTTTCCAGGGGAGTAGAAGGTGTATCCATTGGGGTAATGGAGGATGAATTCAGAGCAGAAAGCATCTATATGCATAACAGTACACATCTGGGCATCACACACCACGGCACTGAGCTGCACCGTGCCTGGGGCTGCTCAGGAATGCCCCAGCTGGAATCTGGAGTGGGTTTGAGCCCTGGCTGACTGCTGGGCAGAGCAAACTGGGGTGGAGAAAGCTCAGGGCTTATGGCTTCCTCATCCTTGGTGGTGGCAGGGAGTAGCTGGGGCAGTGGGCATTGGAACTGTGCTGTGCAGGCCTCAATGTCACCTCAATGTCACCTAACGTGGCTGGTGGCTGAATCTCGTGATTACCCACTGGTTTGGGTTTCTTCTGATGCATCTGTTGTTTCAGAAAAAACCGCGCCATAAATGCTCTACAGGAGGGGAAAAACATCGCATGAGGAAGAGCAGTGATGCAGTCTCCAATTTCCATAGCAACGTCCTTTTCATCAGGGGATGACAAAAGCAGACTCTTGTTTCCGCTGGTGGTGTGACACGAGGCATTAATCACCCTGCAGGGGCTGGGCACCTGCAGAGGCAGGAGCTGGAGGGGCTCTGGGGCAGCCCTGACAGGATTGCTGCTGCCCCCACCCCATGGGTGCCAGCATGGGAGCTTTGGACACACTCCCCCAGCTGTGAGGAAGGCTGTGACCTTCCTGTGCCAGTGTTGGACACCTCTGGGCAGGTGCCACAGCAGGAAGGAACCTGAGGGAAGGAACTGTGTCCCCCTCGCTGTGTCCAGCAGGATGTTTGGGCAAGGCTCTGCCTCGTTCCCTGGGCTCTGCTGGCCATGGCTCCCACCTCCTCTGCTTTCACCGGTGGGATCTTGGGGTTCTGGACCCATCTGCAGAGCTAGAATAGTCCCAGTCCACCTTCCAGGACCGTTTTGGACTGAAACCCATCATCCTTCACCCCTCCCAGATGGGAGGAAGGGGAGGGGCAGGGATACCATGGGTGGCTGGTGGCCTCATGTTCCCATCTCTTTGTCCCTAGCTATCCTGAACCCAAAACAGCCCAAAGAGACACCAAAAAGCTTCAGCTTTGACTATTCCTACTGGTCCCACACTACGGTAAGCACTGGGATGCCTGAGCCCGGTTAGAGGGCTGGGCTGGGGAGAGGCAGGAGGGCCTCCTTGCCAAATTTCTCCATGTCCCCCTCCTCTGTGCAGCCTGCAGACATCAACTATGCATCCCAGAAGCAAGTGTACCGAGACATCGGGGAGGAGATGCTGCAGCATGCCTTCGAAGGCTACAACGTGTGCATCTTCGCCTACGGGCAGACAGGAGCTGGGAAATCCTACACCATGATGGGCAAGCAGGAGAAGGACCAGCAAGGCATCATCCCACAGGTATGCCTGGGGAAAACTGCCTGTCCCCCTCATCCCAGGGGGATGCCCAGAGGAAAAGCAGAGCCGGGAGGAAAGAGGGCAGCAGGGCGGGAGTGAGGCCAGGTTTTGCCAAGGTCTGATATAGCACTACCCTGACAGTGAGCTGGCATGGCTCCGCTGTGGAGTGTGGGGCCAAGGAGGGTCATCCAGACTCTCCAAGACTGGATGGACTATGGTCTGGCCACACAAGGTGTCCAAGTGCTGAGCTGCTTTCCAAGAGCTGCCGCATGCTGGCCCAGCAGGACACAGAGAGGCTCCGGGGATGCTGATTCTTCGTATCAGCATGGGGGGCTCTGCCAGCTCCCCAGGAGCCATCCCAGCACTCATTGGCTGTTTTTTTGGGGTGAAAAGGTAGAAATCCCTGTGATCTGGGCACCCCTGGCAGGAGCATCCTGCTGGGGGGGGGGCTGAACCCTGCTCTTCTGTCCGCAGCTGTGTGAGGACCTCTTCTCCCGCATCAATGACACCACGAATGACAACATGTCCTATTCTGTGGAGGTAGGCACTCCTCTGCCTGTCCAGCCCACTCCCAGCCTCCCACCTGGCTCCACAGGTTGTGCACACCCCTCTCTGGGAGGTGCCTGGGTGGCTCATTCTGCTAGCTCTGCCCGTGCCCTTTACTCTAGGTGAGCTACATGGAGATCTACTGCGAACGTGTGAGGGACCTCCTGAACCCCAAGAACAAGGGGAACCTGCGGGTGAGGGAGCATCCTCTTATGGGTCCATATGTTGAGGACCTTTCCAAGCTGGCTGTGACCTCCTACAATGACATCCAGGACCTTATGGACTCTGGGAACAAAGCCCGGTGAGTTGGAGAGGGAGGAGATGGACAGGGTTTGGAAAGCTTGCAGAGACTTCTAGAAGGTCCTGCTTTGCTTCCTTATTTTGCCAGTCCAGCTCCTCTCCTGAGTTGAGTGTTGGGTACCCCCACTTGCTGTCACCTTATCTTCTTCCTGCTTTCCAAGTGCACTGGAGACAGCAGGAAAAGGCCTGAACTTGTGCACATCCCATCCCAGAGTTCTCCCTCGTCCTTCAGACTTGCTCTCCCACCAATTACCCTGTCCTGGCATGAGCCCTGGCCCTGTTCCCAGCCACTCCAGTGTCCCTTGCAGAGTGTCACACCTCCCTGTCCTACTCCCCCCTGCAGCACCGTGGCTGCTACCAACATGAACGAGACCAGCAGCCGCTCCCACGCCGTGTTCAACATCATCTTCACGCAGAAGCGGCATGATGCTGAGACAGACATCACCACTGAGAAGGTGAGAGCAGAGCCTGAAGGACTCGGGGAACCCACATGGATCCAGAAGGGACTTTTGTGTTCTTTCATCAGCACTTGGGACAAGGTGGAGTGGCCTGATGGAGGATTGGAGCAGGAGGGAGATAAGTCCCAGGCACATGCTAGGCTCGTGGTCCCTCCAGGGACTGGATATTTGGCAGCTGGTGCCCTTCAGTCCTTCCTGCAAGGATATTAGCCCTGCTCCTGACCAAATCCTGCAAGGATGACCTTGCAGAGCCCACTGCTGCCCTCAGAGCAGTGTCATCCTGCAAGAGGTTTTGGCTTCTGGCTGGGCAAGGTTTGCTGTGCCCACAGGGCTGACAGCCTCCCCTCTGCCTGCAGGTCAGCAAAATCAGCTTGGTGGACCTGGCCGGGAGCGAGCGAGCTGATTCCACAGGCGCCAAGGGCACAAGGCTGAAGGTGAGAGCTGACCTGAGGTCCCCTTCTGCTGCTGGGGACACCATGTCCTCCTCCCTCACCCCTAGCCAAAACATCTCCTTCCCTTGCCTGGTTCCTTGCCCACTGCACTGCCAAAATCCTTGATAGGATTGTGTTTGAAAGCTGCCTAGTGCCAGTTTCACCAGGGTCCACGAGTCCCAGCTGGGAGGTGCTGGTTACCCAGTAAGATCAGCTGCTCTTTGCCCACACCATACTGGATATTCCTCATTTTCTCCTGGGCTTTAATGTGGCTCTGAAATGAGCATCTGGGCTTTTCCTCTTCTCACCAGGAAGGAGCAAACATCAACAAGTCCTTGACCACTCTGGGGAAAGTCATCTCTGCCCTGGCTGAAATGGTAGGTAGCCAAAACACAGACAAACAGTGGCACTGGGGGTAAACGGGTTCGGGCCAGCAGGGATGGGCTCAGCTCCGAGGGATGGAGCACCCCAGCTCTGAGGGATGGAACACCCCAGCTCTGAGGGATGGAGCACCCCAGCTCCGAGGGATGGAGCACCCCAGCTCTGAGGGATGGAACACCCCAGCTCTGAGGGATGGGCAGACACATCCCAAGCTGTCTCTGCCACTGGGACAAGCTGGGCTGGTGATGTGGGGACCTGTGCTGCTCTCTGCTTGAGGGCCAGGGATCTGTGGTGGGTGCCAAGGAACGAAGCAGCTCCCTTAAACAGTCTCTCCTCTTCCTTTGCAGGATTCAGGGCCGAACAAGGTAGGTGCCCAGGCCGGGTGGGGAAGGGGGCGTTGGTTTTCAACACAGTGCGAGTGGGTGGGAGTGAGTTGCAGGGTGATGTGGGACTGAGACTGTGCCTGGACTCAAGCCATTCTTCTCCTGGGGGCTGGCAGAATCTTCAGCCTCCTCCTTGCTCTGCGGCTTTCAGCACCCAGCCTTAAACAGCCCTCCCAGCTCAGGGCATTTCACAGGCAGGACCTGTGGACCTGGGCATGGTTGCAGTGGCTGGGCAGAGCCATCCTCCTCCAAGTCCCCACGGCTGGGGACTAGCTGTCACCTTGCCTTCGAGGAGAGCAGGTAACTTGACAGCCCTTCCCTCTGCTCTCCATTCCCCAGAACAAAAAGAAGAAAAAGACGGATTTCATCCCATACCGAGACTCGGTGCTGACCTGGCTGCTGCGGGAGAACCTGGGTGAGGACAGCTGGGGGGTGTGGTCTGGTGATGGGCATGGCTGCCAAGCACAGTGTGACAGGGACAAGGACCAGCATCTCCCTCATGGGTGTATCTTCCTGGGCAGGAGGCAACTCCAGGACTGCCATGGTTGCTGCTCTCAGTCCTGCTGACATCAACTACGATGAGACCCTCAGCACCCTCAGGTAGGAAGGAGTGCCCTTGTTCTCCCTGCAGTGAGCAAAAACAGGGGAGGCTGTCTGAGGCCCAGGCACTGCCACTTGCAGATTGTCTTGGCACTGGGATCCTCCAAAGGATCGCTTGCTGGAGGGGTTCTGCAGCACTCTTGCTTGCCCAGTAGCTGTGGTTTTGCCCCTGTTCTCGCTGCTGTTCAAGACCCTGCCCTTCCCTAGGTACGCTGACCGTGCCAAGCAGATCCGCTGCAATGCTGTCATCAACGAGGACCCCAACAACAAGCTCATCCGGGAGCTGAAGGACGAGGTGGCACGTCTGCGTGACCTTCTCTACGCCCAGGGCCTTGGGGACATCATTGACAGTAGGTACCATGGTTGTTCTCTGCCAGTGGCTCCAGGCAGCGATGGGCTGAGGTCCCGCCAGCCTGCAGGGCTGATGTCCCCACAGCCACCTTGCATCCTGCTCCACCGGCCCCATGGCAGCATCATGCTGCCTCTGGTGAGCCCCTGCACGCATGTTCACAGCCCTCAACCCCCTCCTGTCGCAGGGGGAGCTGCTTTCTGCCCAGCAAACCTTCCCTTCTTCCCTTCCACCCACCATCTTCAGCATCCAGCACCCAGCAGAGGTGCCAGGAAGGTGTTACTGGGACTGCACATGCCCATGGGCTCCCCTCCCTGTGCTGTCGGATATCCTAATGAGATGAACCCCCTCTTGTTCTGTTCTCTCTGTCTTACCCCCGCTCCCTGCCCTCTCTTTCTCTCTTAGCCCATCCTGCTGCAGGAGGATCCAAATGTGTGTATTCCCCATCACTGGTACTCTATTGCTTCCCGGCTTTTTGAGATACAGGCTGTGCCCAGGGGCACCCGTGCAGCATGGGGAAGGGTCCCGCAGCCAGCCCCTGCTGATGGAGCCTGCAGGCTGCCCATCCTCAGGGAGCTGGCACAGGGGATGGTGGCAGAGTTGTGGTTAGCACCTGTGCTTGGGATAGTGCTGAAGGGACCAGTGTCCCCCCAGCTGGCCATGCCAAGGGCCCAGTCCACACGGGGACCTCCTCCTTCATGCTGTCCTGATGTTCCTGTCGCTGCTGCTGCTGCTGCTGCTGCTGCTTCTGCTGGTGCTCTGTCTTGCTGGGACTGGAGCCTGGCACGGCACTCGGGGGGGATGGAATGGCGCTCTCCTGATGAGGTGGTGGGTGGTGGTGGCCAGGAGGGTTTTGCCCATGGATAAGCACCATGGCCCTGTCCCACCCCGGGTCAGGCAGCGCTGCCAGGCTGTGGTGAGTCTGCTGAGGAGACAGGGGCCTGGTTGTCCCCTCCTGGCTCAGCTTCCCTGGATGTAGGCTAATGGAAATGGGTGACTAATCTGCTAACCTGTGCCCTGCCTGCTTCTGGCACAGTGCTCTGAGACCCAGTGACTCCTCAGGGCTGGAGCAACATCTCCCATACCTGGGTCCTAAGCCACCACAGCTGACACTTGGGGTGCCAGCTGGCAAGTACCACTGCCTATAGTCCTGGTTTCACTCTCTGGCTGCCTGGCCAAGGTGCTGTTCCAGCAGGCCATGGGCTTCCTTTGAGCAGATCCCATGAGGGAATCCTGCCACTTCTCCTTGCCCTGTCTCTACCTGACCCCTTTGTAGGGCAGAGGGCCACGCCCTCTCATCCCCTTCCCTTCTCATTTCCCGATCCCAGATCTGGCTAATCTGGGGCATCTGGGCAGGGAAAACCACCCAGATTGTATGAGATGGAGGGGAGGCAGTGGCACATACTTGGGAAGGACATTTGATCCCAGACTCGATGGATGCAGGACCTGGTGTTGCAAAAAAAGTGTCTCTGGGGGCCCAGGAAGGTTGCTTCCAGCATCTGCTGCACCAAGCAGCCCTGTTCCCCGAGGGGCTGCCCAGGCTGGGGAAGAGAGTGCCTGCCCTTGCCCTGTTGCTATCTGTGCCGCTGTGCTGTTGCCTGTGCCTTTTCTTGTAATTCCTGGCTTTTTTCTCGACGCACCGGCCACTCTTTTTCTTTTCCCAACAGCTTTTCTTTTCTCTGTCTTTCTCTATCATCCCGTCTGTGTGTCTTTCCCCGCCCATCCCTCCTCCCGCGCCCGTAGATGTGTCCGACTTTGAGAACAATAATGATGCTAGAGGGGCAGAGCTGAGTCACCGCCATGACAATCTCTCCACAGTGACCAACGCCATTGCTGGGATCAGCCCCTCTTCCTCCCTCTCTGCCTTGTCCAGCCGCGCTGCCTCGGTTGCCAGCCTCCACGAGCGCATCATGTTTGCTCCAGGCAGTGAAGAGGCGATTGAAAGACTCAAGGTGAGTCTTTCACCAGTGCAGGACTAAGGGCTCAGCTCGATTTTTTGTTTGGTGTTTTCTGGAAACCCATGAAGGGCGATCCTCGTAGGAAGAAATACTTGGATGTGCTCTTGCAGAGTGGACAGACTTAGAGCTTGCCCAGATTGAGGGTTTGAGTGCTGTAGGGTCTTCCTGGTGCTGCTTTGTGAGGCATGGCTGCCTTTGACCTGCGGGACAGGTGCTCCAGGCTTGGGATGGGATGAGTGCTCCTGATCCAGCATGGTGCAGGAGTGAGCTGGCAGCAAGGGAGTGGAGAGGCTGGTCTTCTTCGTGCCTCACTCTTGAAGATGGGACTGGTGGAAAGATGTGGGTGAAATGCTGCTGCAGCTTGTATAAACTAGGCTGAAACTGGGACCAGTGTCCCGCTGAAGCATGCTGGGCAGAACTGGGCGGAGTGTGCTGCCCAGGGGATACACTAACCCCCTGTTTAACCCACAGGAAACAGAGAAGATCATTGCAGAGCTGAATGAGACCTGGGAGGAGAAGCTGCGCAGGACAGAAGCAATACGGATGGAGAGGTGAGTGGGCTGGGGTGGAGTGGAGTGGGACAGGATGGGATGGGACAAGGTGGTGTTCCTTGGGCATTTCCCATCCTCTGCACTTTGCTAGAGTAATTTAGCTCCTGGGGCAGCCAAACAGTTTGAATGTCCAGCCGGACCCTGGGTTGTCCCCTGGGCACCCCAACACGCACCATGTCAGCCTGTATAGAGCTGGGCTGCTCTGAAAAACCCACCTGAATTATGATGAGTGCTGTAGCAAGTCCTACATGGCAATCCATGGGACAAACCATGGGCTTCCATCCTAGTGCTGGCCCCAGGGGTGCATGGAGTTTTGACAGCCTCTTGTTTCCCTTGCTCCTTCAGGGAAGCGTTGCTGGCCGAAATGGGGGTGGCCATGAGGGAGGATGGAGGCACCTTGGGTGTTTTTTCACCTAAAAAGGTAGGATCATCCTATTCTCTTGTTCCTGGGGACTGGTTTTTACCCCCGCAGCTCCCTTCTGATCCACTCTGTCACAGCTCACCAGCCCCACATACTTCACTAGCCTTTTCTTGGCTCTGAAACCTATGGGGGAAAATCCCAGCATTGAGCCTGCTGGGTACAAACATAGGTAGAAACACGTGCCTAAATGTCCAGCCCCCATTGCTGGGCTGCTGTCCCCCTTCATAAAGGTATTTGCTGATGATCACTCTCTTGGACTTCAGTGTTAACTTACAAAAATTCATACTTTCAGATATTTAAAATTGCTTCCCCTGAAGCCAGCAAGTGCTCGCTAAGAAATGTGGGTGGGCGAATATTCCATCTCTTTATTGCTTGTAGCATTTGGCTTGGCCAAACCTCTTAAAGTGTGTGTGTCCCCAGCTCAGGTGGTGCTAACGACTTCACAACCTTCTCTTTATATGGCCCAGTTGATTTTTAGGATAAACTTGTACACTATTGTCTTTGTTTCTTGTCCCAGCTGCTGCCTGTTAGGACTCCAGACCTTTGGGTAGGAAGCGTGGGGGTTTATTCCCCAAAGCAGGTTGGTCTTGGAGGTGGGGCATTGCTGTGGTGGTCTTGGTGCCTCCTTGCTCTTCAGCTATCTGGCAGGTGGAAACTCTTCTGACTTCTCCAGTGGCTGGTGAGGAAAATTAGTGCTGATGGTGTGCAAATTCCGTTTTGTTACGGGCATTGCACTTCACTGTCCTGCTGTGTGCCATGGCTGGGGTGGTTACGGCTCCAGGAGCTCAGCAGAATGTCACCACCAGCTTTACAAATCTGGATAAAAACTGCAAGTGAAGGAGTCTCAGCCCCCGGGGCCATATGTCTGTCCAGAGGGGCCAGAGGTTAAATGTTAGAGCCAACTTCTACCAGCCACCATGGAGAAGAGCCCACCTTTCCCTTGACCTCCAGCTCTGCTGCCCTGTTTGGAGTGAGTCTCTGCTGTCAGCCAAGGCTTGTGGCACCATGGTGAGGGGACGCCTCTGCATGCTGGGTCTCAGCAGGCTGATATGGTGTTCCTTACAGCCACTATTATTCTGTCTGGGAAACTCAGAACTTCTCTCACCTATACTCCTGGGACTGCCCCTGTTCCTTAAAGGTGTAATCCCAGCAGATGAGGTGGCTGTGGCCAGAGAGGCCTGTGGCTGGGGGAGGAATTTTCCTCTCATCAAGAACAAAGGGGTTTGTGACCCAGGGGAAGAAAGAGAAAGAAAGGTGAGGGACCTGTTAAGAAGACCAGAAAGTGAAATTCAGCCTGCAGATAGGGCTTCAGGTCTGCACTGCTTTTGGATGAACCTCTGGGACCTGCTCTTTTGGATGCATCATCTGGTGTACAATCAGTGAAGGAAAATGGGCACCTTTACTTCCTTTTTGACCTGGCAGAGGGCAGGGTTAGGTTAGGTAATGGGAAGAAATTCTTCCCTGTGATGGTGATGAGGCCCTGGCTCAGCTTGCCCGCAGAAGCTGTGGCTGCCCCAGAATTGTTCAAGGCCAGGTTAGATGGGGTTTGGAGCAACCTAGTCTAATTGAAGATGTCCTTACCCACAGCAGGGGAGTGAAACGAGATGCATTTTTATGTCCCTTCCAACCCAAGCCATCCCATGATTCTATAATACACAGCACAGATGAGAAGGATCCTGCCCCAGGAGAGTCTGATATCAGGGATTCCCCATGGAAGGTTTCAGCTCTGTGTTGGGCTTGTTTGGAACATGAATTTTGAAAGGTGGCCAAAGGAAGGGTAACTAGGACTGAGCCCTGGGAGGAAGAAAACAAGAAAGCTTGTGGAAGCAGGGCATCCTCATGCCAGCCTCTCAGTTCTCTGCAGCCCCCTGGAAAGGGACCCTGGATGTGTCACCCTGAAGACACAGAGGCAGCCTGCAGTGCTGCTGAGCTCCACCCTCCTCCAGAGCACCCCTCAGTGCCCAGGCAAGCAGGGAACACAGGGGTGACTCCTCGTTTGTCTCTCCCAGACACCGCACTTGGTCAACCTGAATGAGGACCCGCTCATGTCCGAATGTCTTCTTTACTACATCAAGGATGGGATAACAAGGTGAGGGCCAGGTCCCATGGAGCAGTGGGAGCATTGTCCATGTCTCAGTGCCTGACTTCTCCAGGTGGGCAGTGGAGTGACAGCTGTCCCCAGGCTGGGCACTGTTTCCAGGGCATTCCCAAAGTGCATTCCCAAAGTGCAAATTCCCGAGATTTTGGTCTTGCAGTGCACCGAGGGTTGCTCCTGTCAGCTCCAAGGATGGGGCTGAGGGGAGACTCAGGAGGGGCTGCTTTGAGGAAGGATTGAACTAGTTTTCCCCTGCAGGGTTGGCCGGGAAGATGCTGAGAAGAGGCAGGACATCGTTCTCAGCGGGCACTTCATTAAAGAAGAGCACTGCCTGTTCCGCAGTGACACCAAAACTGGTGGTGAAGGTATTTCTTGTCTGGAGGAGCTTCACTGCCCTGGGGACCCATCCCTCTGCATGTCCTCAGCACCTGCCCCCAGCTGAATGTCCTGCCCTCCTCAAACTTGTGGGGCTGTACTGCATGGCTGTGACCTCTCCATGCTTCCAGATGAGCTACATCCCTATGGCTGGGAGGGGAGCTTGTGCAAGGCATGTGGGAACAAAGCAAGGTGAGGAGATCAGGGCAGTGACAGATCAGACAGAGCAGACTGCAGATGATTCCCCTGCTCAAGATGTGGAGCAGAGTCCACCCCCCAAAATGGCAGGAACCTGGGTGTGAAGTGGCTGTGGAAGATGCGCCTGGGGAGGATGGAGTTGCCTTCTGGAGGCTCTGGTCTCCTCTCACATGCAGTCTCCAGATGCCTTTAGTCCATGGGACAGCTCTGGTTAACATCAGGTTGGCTGAGTCCTGTTAGCTGGCCATGGTGTGGGTACTGCTGGGGGGTACCACCCACACCTGAGGTGCTGGCTGGGGCAGCTCTCCCTTTCTGAGGCTGCTGGAGCAGCGGAGCCTGAGATGCAGGATTTTTTATCTGCTTCCACCTCACCTTCACTCCCCTCTCCCCTCCCTGCCGTCTCCACAGTGATAGTGACCCTGGAGCCCTGTGAAGGTGCTGACACCTACGTGAACGGCAAAAAGGTGACGGAGCCCAGCATCCTGCGCTCAGGTGCGTCCCTGGGGCTGCTCCAACCCACCTTCCTCCCTCCCATGGGGGCCCTTCACTTGTCCCACCTTAAACCCATACCTTTCCCCTACCCTGTGCACATCACTGCAGGAAACCGCATAATCATGGGGAAGAGCCACGTCTTCCGCTTCAACCACCCCGAGCAGGCTCGGCAGGAGCGGGAGCGGACCCCGTGTGCCGAGACCCCCGCAGAGCCTGTGGACTGGGCGTTTGCCCAGAGAGAGCTGCTGGAGAAGCAAGGCATCGACATGAAACAGGAGATGGAGCAGCGGTGAGAGCACGGGCTGAGGTGCTGGGGAGTTTGGTGTTCACTTCCAGGTTGGTCATCCTCTCCTTCCCCATTCCCACCTAGGCTCCAGGAACTGGAGGACCAGTACCGGAAGGAGCGGGAAGAGGCGAATTACCTTCTGGAGCAGCAGAGGCTGGTAGGTGGCCGGGACATGGCTCCTTCTCAGGCTGCCCAGGCGTGACTGAAGTCCTGGCAGATGTTTGTGTGGGGTGGATCTGTGTTCTAAAAACAAGGGCAAATCTGTTGTTCCTGGAGTTGTCAGCACAAATCCTGATCCAGAGGAGAGAGGAGGCTGTGCTCTGCAGGGAAGAGGAGTGTGATGTGGCAGCATGGACGAAGGTCACACCGGTGGGTTGCATCACCTCTCTCCCTGTTTCCCCCAGGACTATGAGAGCAAACTCGAGGCTTTGCAGAAGCAGATGGATTCTAGGTATTACCCTGAGGCAAATGAGGAGGAGGAAGAACCTGAGGATGAAGGTGAGGGCTGGGAGCCGCCGCGAGGTTTTGAGGCTCTCTGTGGGAACATGAAGAGTGGACTGTGGGTCGATGTCCCGGTAGTGTGGTGACTGCCTCTCCATGTCCCCACAGTGCAGTGGACAGAGCGGGAATTTGAGCTTGCCCTCTGGGCCTTTAGGAAGTGGAAGTGGTACCAGTTCACCTCTCTCCGTGACCTGCTCTGGGGCAACGCTATCTTCCTCAAGGAAGCCAATGCCATCAGCGTGGAGCTGAAAAAGAAGGTGGGTCGCTGGGCTCCTTTCTGGCTCTCTGCAGCACCCACAGCAGACGCCACAAGAACAGGCAGCCAGGAGGTGCTGAGGAGGGGTGGCCAGAGGCAACACATGAAGCCCTCTGCCCTCCCAGGTGTCTCATCATCCCCTCTTCCTCTCTCTAGGTCCAGTTCCAGTTTGTGCTCCTCACGGACACGCTGTACTCGCCTCTCCCTCCCGACCTGCTGCCTCCCGATGCTGCCAAGGACCGGGAGAAGAGGCCGTTCCCCCGGACCATTGTGGCCGTAGAGGTGCAGGACCAGAAGAACGGGGCAACACATTACTGGACCCTGGAGAAGCTGAGGTGGGTGAGAGATGTCTGTGCTGGGAGGGTTTGTGTGCCCACAGCCCTGTGTCTCACTGCCACCGCCGGCATCCCCTCTCCCTGCAGGCAGCGCCTGGACCTGATGCGTGAGATGTATGACCGAGCAGCAGAAGTGCCTTCCAGCGTCATTGAGGACTGTGACAATGTGGTGACTGGCGGAGATCCTTTCTACGACCGCTTTCCCTGGTTCAGGCTGGTCGGCAGGTGAGCGCTTTGGCTCCTTCGAAGCGTGGCTGGGACCCGTAGGTAGTCCTGCAGGAGGATACGCTGCCAGCGCTGCCAGCCATGAGCAGGGCGTCCATCCCCCTGTGGGACTGCAGTGCCATGGCTCTCCTCCGTGTTGGCTGCCAGCACCCCGAGGGACCCGCGAGCTGCCAGCAATGCTCCTGCTGCCTGCCGTAACCCCGTGCTGAGAGCCACGGGCTCCAGGCTTGGGGGGTGCAGGGGCTGTGGATGTCCAGCAGGCAGAGAGCCTGTGCCGTTGTGACCTCCACCGTGGCGGGCATGTGTCCCTGTGCACGCGCTGGTGTCTGAGCGTCTGTCTGTACAGTATGTGCCGCGTGTTTCCGTGCGCTTCCTGCACACTGGTTGGAAGGGTGCAGTGCCGGCAATGAAGGTGGGCCACCCTGGAGAAGGCTGGGGCAGGGGCAGGGCAGGGGGAGCAGGGGGCTGAGCTGCGTGGCCCGGAGGCGTTCCCCCGTGCTGTGGCACATGGAGGGATTCTCTCCCGCAGCAGGGGTAGTGGCGAGCCTTGTGCCACCTGCTCTGTCCCTGCGTTCCCAGCAAAGCCAGGGAAGGGAGTCCCCAGCATTCACACTGGTTCCTTGGGTTGCTCTTTTGTCTGGCTGTTGGTGGCTTTAGAGATGCACCAGATGGGCAGGTCTTTGTTCCCAATGTCCCTTGATTTAAGCAGACAAAAAAACCCACCCCAAAACCTAACCAAGAAAAAACAAAAAAGCAAAATTCCTGTTCTTTCTGTTTGGAACAGCTGGTGTTAACATGTCTTCTATCTTGTTGTACTAACCTTAGTTCAGATATCTCTGGCTGCAACAGCTCTCCTCTTTTCAACACATGCATGAGCGAGCGCATGGCTGATCTCACCCCCTCCCCTACCTTCTCGAACCCCGACTCCGACATCACCGAGCCTGCTGACGAGCAGCACCAGGGGCAGGAGGAGGAGGAGGAGGAGGAGGAGGAGGACCTGGAGGAAGACATCTTTCCGGAGTGCCCGCTGTGTGATGGCCGGGATCCATTTTACGACCGCTTCCCCCTGTTCAGTTTAGTAGGAAGGTTGGTGAGGTTTTAGGAGAGCATGCCGGGAAGGACCTAGCTCTTTCGCATGAGGAAACTGCTTTTGGACACGACTCCCACCTCCGGGGCATCCCGGAGGTGCAGGGGGTGGCCGGCTGGGATTGCCACCAAGCCCGGGCGCCTGGCGGGGTGATGAGGTTCCCGCTGAGGTAGGGCTGTGAGAAGCATAGCGATGGCAAGGGATGGCAGGGGAAGGAGGATGGTGCCTTCCTTTATGCAGGTACCTTTTTGGGGGAGCCCCTGAGAAGGGGAGCCCTGCTGTGTGTCTCCATCGCTGAAGGAGCTGGGGGAGCCAGCTGGGGGTCTTGGTCCTGGGCATTTCTGTCCCAGGAAGGACCACCTCCAACCCAGATTGGGATGACCCTGTGGTGCCACTGACTGGGGACACACAGGCACTTCAAAACCCTGTGTGCCTCTGGCTATCCTGGCTGCTATCCACACTGCGTTGGTCAGTGTGAGCCCCCCTGAATTTGGAGGCTTGGATGTCCCCAGGTGGTTGGGGGGGATGAAGCTGAGGGGACTGAATGGAGAGCCGGGTGCAGTACAGAGTGCCAAAAGCAGTGCTTGCTCTTCCCAGCTCTAGTCAGAGTCATGGCTTGGGGTCATACCTGCCAACTTGGCATAGGAGATGTCCAGAGAGGTTGTGGGGAACTGGGTGTAGGCTCCAGCTCCTCTTTAGCTGGAGCCAAGGACAAGAACTTTAATTTCTCATACCTGTTGGCTGGAGACCCCCTTGGGCTCCATCAGTCTTGGCCTGGAGAAGCCCACCAGCTGCCCCAAACCTGGCTGTGCCACCAGACCTGGAGCCATGTGCCCATCCCTTAGAACGGTATGGGGAGCTGCCAGCTTTCTCTGGGGTTTTCCCAAGGGGCTGTGCACCAGGAGCTGTTCTGAGAGCCTTTGCCTCAGGCAGGGGCTCCCTGACTGGGGTGAGCTGGGGCTCCTCTTCCTTGGTGTGCCAGAGGCAGGCAGCATGGTTAGAAGGAGGGACCAGAGCAGGCAGAGAGGGTGGAGGTGGGGTAAGGGTCCTGCAGCCTCAGACCGAAAGAGCTGGGTTCTTCCCCTTTTATTTTCTTTTTTCCTTTTTCCTTATTTAAAAGAAAAAAAAATATCAAAACAACCCCAAAACTCTCAAGGGCACCTCAAAAAACCAAATAAGGCCCTGTGGCAGCGGCCCCACTCCATGCCGGGGGCACGTTCCCCAGAGCTCGGTGCCTCCTGACTTCTTTTGAGTCTGCCCTGGGTTTGGCTCCCCGCGCAGCAGCTCCGCTGGCCACATTTCTTGTGAAGTGTGCTTGGATTGGTTTATGATTGGATCCTTGTCTTTGATTTTTTTTTCCTTCTCTTTCTTTCTGTCTTTCTTTCTCTTTCTTTCTTTCTTTCTGTCTTTCTGTCTTTCTTGCTCTCTCTCCCTCTCCCCCTCTCCCTGTCTTTCTTTTTTTCTGTCTCTCTTTTTCATTCTCTCTCTATTTCTTTCTTTCTTTCTTTCTTTCTTTCTTTCTTTCTTTCTTTCTTTCTTCAATTTTTTTTTAATTTTGGTTATTTTAGGGGTTTTTTTATTCTTTTTTTAGCTGCTGGCTCTATCTCTTCAAAGCTTTAGCAAAAATTGGGGTTATTTCACTTTCGTCTTCCTTTGGAAAGGCTTTTCTTTGATCTGAGCATGCCATCTTTGCACCTCACCAATCTTGTGGTTAGTGTCCCCGCCCTCCTTCCTCTAGTGACACACTTGTCCCCCTCCTCCCTGCCTGCCCCACCTCCCTCCCACTCTTCCCTGCCCTCTCCAGTCCTCCGCTTCCACACCAGCTGCCCTGTGATTTCGGGTGGGCGGGCACACACCCATCCCCGCGTGTTGAAAGCTCCCTGTGGTCACAGGGCTCTGCCCCAGGCATGAGGTCCTGCTGGGAAGCCCTGGCATGGTCCGACCATTCGTTCCCAGTGGCATCTGAGAAGAGATGGGTTGAGACAGGCCCATCAGGAGATAATGATCCGGCATCACCTGCTTGCACAACTTGAGTCCTTTGAGATGCTTTGGGTGGAAAAAGCCTCAAGGAGCAGTTGAAGGTCAATTGGAGTCACCAGAGCAGGGGGAATCTCTGGACTTGGGGGTCAGGGTGCAAGTGCAGGGCTGCAAGAGCCCCTTGGGCACTTTGGGGTGCCATTGAATATGAAGATTCCTGTGAGGCTGGGATGCCCTGAACAGCACAGCAGCCACCTGGAAATGAAATCCTCATGGGAGCCTCCCAAAGCAGAGGTGTCCTGGCCAGCCCCCAGCACTGTCCCACCCCACAGCACCCAATGACACTGCACATCAAGATGCTGACGGGTGCCACGGAGAGAGGTGCCAGGCACCCCACCACTGCCAGCTTGCACCTCTTGGCAGGGAGCTCAGTGCCAAAGGTGACTTGTCACTGCGGATGGTACAGCATGCCACCATGGCCAGAGATGGATGACCTTTGGAAGCTGGTGGTGAGGTGGAGGGAGGCAGCAAGAGGACCCCAAACACTTGAGAAACAGAGAGCAGTGTCCTGACAGGAGGTGCTGACAGAGACATGGTGCAGCCATCGTGTTGGACTCCGGCGTGGCACCTCGCCATGGTAGCATCGGTGACCTGGATGCCACAGAGGAGAGCAGGGAGGCTCAGACTTGCCAGGCATGCTGTCCATCCCTGTCACGTGCTGGCAGGTGGCCCAGGACCCCGAAGCCATATGTGTGAAGGGATGGGGAGGGGGAACGCACAACCTGATGCCGCCAGCCACGTCACACAGCCTCCCTCCCAGTGGTCTGCAACGCTGCGGGCAGAGCCAGGGCCCGGAACCCCCAGCAGGTTCACCTCTGGAGGTCCAGGACCTTGTCCTCTCACCTCCTTCACTCCTGACAGCCTCCATCTCCCTTGTCACCCTTCCTTCCCCTGTCTTGCCCCTGTCCTCCCTGTGGTGACTCCGCAGCTGGCCCTTAGTCGTGTTGCAGCACCTCCTGCCCAAGTTCTCCAGTTCTCTACCACAGAGAAGGTCCTCTTGCCCTACAGCTTCACGGTGGCACCAGCGCAGCCCTCCCCTCTCCTGCCTGCCATGGAGGTGACAGTCGGAGAGGTCTGCAAGTCTGGTGTGTTCTGTGGTGTTGTCCATGGCGTGTGCCACCCTCCTACCCACCCTCCTGCCCGTGGCACGCTGCCTGCCCGCTGCCCCCAGCCCCTTCGCCTGGCCCTGGCTGCCTTCTCTTTAGTTTTGCTTTGCAGCGCTGCGGTCGCGCCCTGAGCAGTGACCTGGGATCCCGGCCGCTGCCGGCCACGCCAGCCGTGCCTGGGGACTCACGGGTGGGAGCAGTGACCGCTCTCCCCCCTGTTGTGTGTCCCCCCCTTCTCTGGCAGGGCCTTTGTCTACCTGAGCAACCTCCTCTACCCTGTGCCCCTGGTGCACCGCGTGGCCATCGTCAGCGAGAAGGGCGAGGTGAAGGGCTTCCTGCGCGTGGCTGTCCAGGCCATCTCAGGTAGGAGGGACCCCCTCTCCTCCCCCAGAATGTGCCCCTTGCATCCCCTGCACCCTTTGCGCTGGCTCATTCCCATTCCTCCTTCAGCGGATGAAGAAGCCCCTGACTATGGCTCTGGTGTGAGGCAATCAGGGACAGCCAAGATCTCCTTTGACGACCAGCACTTTGAGAAGGTAAGGTGGGGCCGGCTCTTGGTGGATGCCTATGGACCCCAGACCCCCTCCTGCCACCTCAGTGCTTCCCCACGGGGACCCCCAGGCTCCTAGAGGTGGAGGGAAGGGAATGTGCTCTTGGTCCACCAGGCAGACCAAGGCCTCGGGCAAGGATGTCGCACAAGGATCTCACCTGTGTCCCAGGGGGCTGCCATGGGGTGGGAGAGGAGAGCTGGAGGTGCCTGAGATGCTGGCAGTGGTGCAAGCGGGACCACCTTGGGGACCACCAGCATCCCTGAGCCCCGCTCCTGGCACAGTTCCAGTCAGAGTCGTGCCCAGCTGTGGGGATGTCTCGCTCGGGGACCTCTCAGGAGGAGCTGCGCATTGTCGAAGGTCAGGGGCAGGTCAGCGACGTGGGTCCATCTGCAGATGAAGTCAACAACAACACGTGTGCAGGTGAGGAGGGGTGACAGGCCCTGGTGGGAGTGGCCCCCTGCACCCAGCCTCTTGCACCCTCTCCAGCATCCACAGCCCACTGCTCCAGTGGTGGGCTGCTGGCAGACAGAATCACAGAATTAGAGAGTCAGCTAGGTTGGAAAAAGCCTTTGAGATCATCGGGTTCATGGCCTGACAACACTAAGTGCCATATCCGGTCTTTTCTTAAACACCTCCAGGAACAGTAACTCCACCACCTCCTTGGGCAGCCCATTCCAATGCTCAATCACCCTTTTTGTGAACAGCTTCTTCCTAATGTCCAACCTAAGCCTTCTCCCCTGGTGCAGCTCAAGGCTGTGTCCTCTTGTCAACCTGTCACTGGTTGTCTGGGAGCAGAGCCCAACCCTCCCCTGACCACACCCTCCTTTCAGGGAGTTGTGGAGGGCGATGAGGTCTCCCCTGAGCCTCCTTTTCTCCAGGCTAAACAACCCCAGCTCCCTCAGCCGCTCCTCACACAACTTGTGTTCCAGACCCTTCACCACCCTTGTTGCCCCTCTCTGGATGTGCTCCAACATCTCAAGATTGTTCCTAAATGTTCCTAACACTGAGGGGATGACACCCTGCTTTGCTAAGGGTTTCCCCCTCCTTGCAGTGACCCCAGAGGACCTTCTTCTGGACAGCCCGGAGAAGCCTGCACCAGATGGGCCACTGGAGGTGGCTTTGGATCACCTGAAGCTGGGCAGCATCTTCACTTTCCGTGTGACAGTCCTGCAAGCCTCCAGCATCTCTGCAGAATACGCAGACATCTTCTGCCAGTTCAAGTGAGCCCCCAGTGCCCCCCAGCCCTGCTTGTTCCACCATGTTCCAGCCATCACCTGGGGGCTCGTGGGGAATTTGGGAAGTTTCCTCCACCTCTGAGCCCTTTGTGGATGGGGAGGCAAAACCAAGGGCTGTGGAATCTGCCCAAGCACTTGTTTAGTCACTTGCAAAAGGCAGGGAGAGACTTCCATCAGCTTCAGGGAGTCCTGTGCCAGCCAAGGGTACAGGCGGCAGCCCCAGGGGGAATAGGCTCTTGTTGTGGTCCCTCGCTTTCACTCCCCTCCCTGCTCCAGCATGTCCCCATCCCACAGCCCCTGAACAACCTTCCTTCCCTCCACAGCTTCATCCATCGCCATGACGAGGCCTTTTCAACAGAACCCTTGAAGAACACAGGACGAGGGCCACCCCTGGGCTTCTATCATGTCCAAAATGTGCGTACTCCTCTTCCACCACCCCTTTGGCCCTGCAGTTGCTGAGGTCTCTGCAGGGCCATTGGCTGGATCCTCTCCCAGGGAAGCAGCTTCTTCCTGGCTTTCCCAGCCCCTCACAGCCACCCAGCTAAGCCAGCCTTAGACATGGTAGACATGTAGGAGAAACACCAAAAGCCACTGCTGTCCACCTGGAAGGTGGGACAGGTGGGAAGGCTGGGATTTCACGGCAGTGGTGTTGGTGGGGAAAGCATCACTGAATGGGGGAGAAGTGGGTGCGGGATGCAGGGGACTGACAGTCTCATACCCCTCCACATCCCAGGTGCTCTTGCTGGCTCTGTCCCCTTTCCCAGCTAAACTGCACTGTTTAGCTTGCTGTTCGGCTCAGCAGCTCTTTCTCTTCTAGATCGCTGTGGAGGTGACAAAATCTTTCATTGAATACATCAAGAGCCAGCCAATTGTGTTTGAGGTGTTTGGCCATTACCAGCAGCACCCCTTCCCACCTCTCTGCAAGGACGTCCTGAGGTGGGCACATCTGGGCCACCCCCACGTGGGGGTGCTGTGGGCTGCCTGGGGACCCAGGGAAAGGGGGCAGGTGGTAGGGGGTGGCCCCAAGGCATAGGTGGGCCTGGCTGGGTTTGGGGGTCCTTGGGGATGCTGCAACCAAGCTGGTTCTGTCCACAGCCCTCTGAGGCCATCCCGACGCCACTTCCCCCGTGTGATGCCACTCTCCAAACCAGGTAGGGAACCCGGCCTCCTACTCCTGTGCCCACCTGTAGCTCCCATGTTGGGTGGGTGTCCCCTTGCTCAGAGGGACCAGTTAGTACCCCAGGGGCACCACAGGATGTACTGTGGGCCAGAGCACTGGAAAGCCCTAGACACCCACCCACAATACTCCACAGTTGGAAAGCCCCCATCTCACCTCCTGCAGAACAGCAGGGAGGAGGTTCCTTGCTCTGTGTGTGTGCCCTGAGGTCCTTGCCTGCTCTGCCCTTTCCCTTGCATCATCCCTGCCTCACTCCAAGTGCCAGCAGCAGGCTCAACCTCTTACCTGTCTTTTCTGATCCACTGCAGTGCCTGCGACAAAGCTGAGCACCATGACTCGGCCCAGTGCTGGCCCCTGCCAGTGCAAGTATGACCTGATGGTCTTCTTTGAGATCTGTGAGCTGGAGGCCAATGGCGAGTAAGTCCTGCTGGGAGAGGGAGAGGGAGAGGGAGAGGGAGAGGGAAGGCAGTGGGGGATTTGCCCAGTGCTCCACACCTCTGGGCAGGCTGGCAGGATTCTGTGTCATGCTGCAATCCTCTCTTCCAGCTACATCCCTGCTGTTGTGGACCACCGTGGAGGCATGCCATGCCATGGGACCTTCCTCCTTCATCAGGTACTCTCTGCCCAAGATGCTGCCCTTGCTCTGACTCCTCTTGGGACCTGTGTTAACTACTGTCCCTTCTCTCTGGCCTCATGGGTCTCAGGGCATCCAGAGGAGAATCAGTGTCACCTTGGTGCATGAAACAGGCAGCCTCATCCGCTGGAAGGAAGTACGGGAGCTGGTTGTGGGTAAGCCAAGCCAGCCCCCAGCCACTGATCTCCCAAGTGTCCTCTCAGGCTCTTTCCTGCCCATGTTCCCATGTTCCCACATGGAGCTTTATGCTTCATCTCCCCTCCTGCCCTGCAGTAGTAAAGCAGCAGCTGCCTGGCAAGTGACACCAGGACAGTGCATGGGCAGGACACCTCAGCCCCTGTCACTGTATCCAGGAGCTGGACCAGGATCTCTGGTGATGAATGGCCAGTGCTGGGAAACTGCTGCCTGATGGGGAGGGCTGCAGGCAGGCAGTCTGCCCCTGCCTTCATGGGGACCCTCACACGGCCACTGCCTGTCATCTCAGAGGCAACTCTGCGTTTGCAGGTCGAATCCGGAACACCCCAGAAGCAGACGAGTCACTCATCGACCCCAACATTCTGTCCCTGAACATCCTCTCCTCTGGGTACATCCACCCCTCCCAGGATGACCGGTGCGTGATGCTTTTATTACTGCTCTTCCCCTGCTGTGGTGAGGGATGGAGGGGGCAAGTAGCAGCCCCTCTCTCCCCTGGAAGGCTTTTGGCCCTTCTGCTGACCTAACCCCCTTCCTCTTCCTCCCCAAGGCCTTGCTGTGCTGCCGAGGGCACTATGGGGAATTTGTGTGTGGGTCCTGCTCCCTGGTGCTGGCTGTGACAGGCTGGCACAGGGAGGCAGTTGGTGCCAGTGCCCAGAGGATGTCTGAACTCTGTGGCTAGAGGGGAGGGCTAGTGTGTCCCAGCAAAATTGCTGGAAAGGCCACTTGGCACCCATGCCAGATCCCTATCTGTGTGTGAGTAATGCAGGAAGGTCATTCCCACCCAGTGTGGGTGACTTCAGGGATGCCCATGCCTTCCTGTCTATCCCAGGGGGCTGTCACAGAATCACCGAATGGTTTGGGCTGAAAGGGGCTTTAAAGATAATCTCATTCCAAACCCCTTGCTACGGGCAGGGACACCTTCCACTAGACCAGGTTGCTTAAAGGTGTCCCCACTGTAGGTGTGGCAGAGTGTGAAAGAAGCAGGACCAGAAGATTTTTATCTCCAAGATCCCCCTGTGTGAGTCCTGCAGTGGCAGGAGATCTGGGCATGGAGGGCAGAGCTCTCCTGTGCACCAGGACTACTGGTGGAACTCGGGGGACAGGTGGGGGTCTCTGGCCAAAATGTGTATAGGCAGGCAGCTGTGAGAAGACAGGGATGGTCGTTGCCAGCACTGTGAGCAGCAGGACTGGTCCTCCGAGGAATGGGGGCCACTTTTTCCTTCATTTGCTTTGTGGTCACTACTGCCCCAAGGAGGCCTGTCCCAAGGCAGGATATTTTTGGGGAAGTGATTGGGATAGGATTTGCTACCCTGAGCAGTCTCGGGGCAGCTCCTGGACATGGCAGAGCAACCTGCACAGAGTATCTGGGCAGCAGAGGCAATTCCTGGGGTCAGCACGCGTGCAACTGTCGGACCAGGAGACTTCTGTCACAGCCTTGGGGATACAGAAGGAGGCCAGATGGGGATGGTCAGATGAGGAGGGCCCAGCCCAGTGGAGCAGTGGTGGTTTTTTTGCCGGGAGCTGGGTGGCTGTGGCACCCGCGGGCTGTTGGGGCTGCGCAGTTTGACAGCTCCTGATCTGGTTGGTTGTGTGGTTGGTCCCAGATGCAGCCATATGGGATCTTCAGCATGCCTAAGGCAGCCTGGCAGGAGGGATGTACCTCCTGCTCTGCCTTCCACCCTGTGAATCCTGCAGGACAAGGGGACATGGCTCGGGCTGGGAGGAAACTTGGGATGTGGAGAGAAGCGTGGAGACTGGGGGCCTATTTGGGGGCACAGACCGGTGCACACATCATATCTGTCCCATATCTATTCCATGCAGCCTGCCCATGGTGAGGCAGGGGGAGGAGGGGGTGGCCAGCTGCCCTCAGGGCACTAGCCTCAATGCCCCCCACTTCCACTCCACATGCAGACATGCATGCTTCGCCCTGCAGCTGTGAGGACAGGCAGAAGGAAGGCAGAGAGCAGAGCCAGTGCCCACTTCACCCTCCTCCCAGCCGCTTGCGCTCCCCGCTTTGCTGCCTTGTGCCACGCAGCCTCCATTGCCTGGAGCAGCCCTGGCTTCCCCTCTGCAGCCTCCCTGGTGCCGTGGAGCCACTCAGGAGGAGGCTGGGAGAGTGGTTCAGCTCTCTCTTCAGCACATGTCCATCCCTGCATCGAGCGCCCAGAGCGGAGGTGCAGCGGGCAGTGCCTGGTGTCCCCCCTCGCTTCCCTCAGCTGCTACTGCCCATCTAAGCCCACACTAACCATGTGATTGTTTTGTGTTTTTGCAGGCAGTTTCTTGATTCGGATATGCCTAGGTATTATTTGTTTCCATTGGTTTTTTTTCCACCCCTCCTTCTTCTCTCCTTTCTTTCTTTCTACCCCCTTGCCTCGGCACGCTCACTCCCGCCAGAGGCAGCACTTGGACATCCAGCCCCTCATCCCTTCACATGCCCCATCCCTCCTCCCTCCTGCGCTGGCACCTCTTGCTCACTCGACCCCTTTTGCTGTTCGTTTGGGCCACGCTCTGGCTGGCTGCCGCTCCCCCTCGCACGCCTGCGTCTCCATTGCCTGATATGGGTTTTATTCTTGCTTTTTGACTTTGCTACTCTCCCATCTTTTCTGGCATCTGGCACCGAGTGCGCCAGACTCTCCATTGTCTCCCGCCCCAGCCCCAGCTCAGCCCCTGGTGCTGCTTGGAGTAGCTGCAGGGCTGGTGAGGACAGTGGAAGTTTTGGGGCTTGTCCTGCCCTCTCCTGGGCACCTGGTAACGATGGCAGCGCTGCAGTTGGTGTGGCAGTGGTTGTCCTGTGGGTGTAGGTGCGGCGTACGGGCAGCGTGTCTGTGTGCAGGTGTGACAGCGGGTGTGCACACACATACTGGCACAGAGTGTTGTACCCCTGTGTGAAGGGGAGGTGGCTGTTTGGGGACTGCAGGCTTCAGCTGAGATCACTGGGTGAGCCTGGCATATGCGTGAGAGGTGCCAGATCTGTGGATGTGCCACCAGCCTCTGGATGGGAGCGTTGCTGAGGCCGCAGGGAAGGGGCCCACCACTGTGCCCCGTGGCAGAAGAGGGACGTGTCCAGGAGACAAGGGACGGAGTGTTCTGAGTCCTGGAACATAACTTTGTGCCTGAAGGTTGTCCTCTCTACAGTAACTCAAAGCTGGTCCTGCTCAGAGGTGTCTGAGGGCAGAGCTGTCCCTGCAGCAGCATTCTGCCCCCTCCCAGGGTGCAGGAAAATGGATACAGCATTGATCCAGCTCCCCCACTGCAAGAGAGGTGGGCTCACACTGGTGCTGCCCATGGTCTCTCAGCATAGTGATGTTTTCCTTGTGGGCCAGGGGATGGGCCAAGAAGTCACCTGCTGTGTGAGTGGAGGTGGGACATCTCAGCACCCCAGCTGGCACTGTCCCAGGGGACTGCGCTGGGTGGGAGCTCCTTGCCCTGGGACGGCACAAGGGCAGAGTTAAGGGGATAGGGAGCACATGTGCTTCCTTCCCAGCTGCTGGACCATGAGGAAAGTGGGAGGCAGAGGGTTTTCACCCAGGCTGGTAAGCCTCTGTCTGCCCTCGCTGAGCTCCTTTTGGTTGCCATTTTGGGTTCAGCTAGGCTGGTGCTCCCTTGGCCAGTGGTGCTAATATGTGCGAGTCCCTTTAAGAGGGGCTCTTCTGACCTGTCGTTTTTCTGTGTGTGTACATGTGTGTGTTTGTCCTTGGGTCACCTTCCACTTATAGCATTTCGCTGGGAAATGACACTAGGTATTTCACGCGCACCTGCTCGGTCTGGTCCCTCCTGCTTTCCTCTTTTTCCCTTTTGCCTCCTCCCTTTGCTTTTTGCTCTTTCTCCCCTCCCCTGAGGCTCCTCTTCTCCTCCTCCTCCTTGTGGAGCGCTCTTTTCTTAAGCAACCTATGTCTGCAAAGCAATCCTTCGCCTTGGCTGTGTCTCACGCCGGGGGGGTTATGTATTTTATACACCTTTTGAAAGTGTCACTCTCCCTCTTCTTCCAACATGGGGGAAATTGCAGTTGGGAACCTCTCCCTACTCCTGCTGGCTGCCCTGGCTCTTGTTAAAATTGCTCCTCAGACACTTGGATGCTGCTTCAGGGACATGCTGAAGTGTTCTCATTGAGATATGGCTGAACCACAGCTTCCTGAGGATGCTCAGGCAGGAGCCGGGGCCGCAGCAGCACTGGGTAGTTATGGGGAGTGGGTGTACCATAGAGCCGAGGCTGACCCAGGAGAGAGCCCAGGAGTGGTGCAGGGGGTGAAACAGGGATCCCCCATGCTCTCTCACCGGAGCCACCTGCTTCCTCACCCTCGGTTGCTCAACCCAAGGAGGGCAGCTGCCACTCTTGATCTGGGTGAGCTGTGCCGTCCTCTCCAGGATCCTGTAGGCATGGGTGAGTGGGACCAGGTGTCCCCTGCTCCTTCTCCCAGCCTGGGAACCGTGAAGAACGCAGCAGAGTGGGAATGGGGCTGGCGGTGAGGGTAGAGCAAGAGCCAGGGGAG
Source organism: Vireo altiloquus (assembly GCA_013396875.1). NCBI lineage: Eukaryota > Metazoa > Chordata > Aves > Passeriformes > Vireonidae > Vireo > Vireo altiloquus. The sequence goes on from VZRF01011049.1 coordinate 291,481, forward strand.
GCAGCCTGACAGGGGCCAGCCACCAAATCATGGTCCCCAGCTTCTCACTGGGCCTGGGGCTGGCAGACAGGGGCAGCCCTGGGAAAGGGGACCTGGCTGGTGGGGGGGGGGGCTGTGCTCCCAGAGGTGGGCTGGCAGCACACCCCCAGTGCTGAGCATCCTCCCTCCTTTCCCTTCTGGCCATCATCACCCGAACGGTGACAGCCGCTCCTGGCGGGGACTGGGAGGTGCTGTGCCCCAGGCTGGATGGTGGGGACTGGCCCCGGTGCACTGGGGGTGGCAACGCCCGCTCTGAACACAGGGGTGGGGCATGAACCCTCCTTCGCCCTCCTTTGCCTTCCTAGCCTGCTCTGCCTTGCCTGCACCCCATCTGAGCCCCCCACTCCTCCCGCGGTCCTTCCTCCCCAAAACCCTGGTCCATTGGCCATTTCAAGGGTGCCGTGTCCTCCTCCCACCATGCCTTGTGCCCTTTGCCTTGAGCCTGTGTCCTCTGGAGTGGCTGTCCCCATCTGTCCCCACTGCGCATGCATGTCTGTGTGTCCTTGCAGGCCTGCTGCAGCGCTGTGGGGGGGACAATGGCACTTCCTTGCTCGCCTGCCAGGGGTTCCAGGGAGGTTGTTTTACTGGCCCTGCTGGTTTCTTTTGGCAGGACTTTCTACCAGTTTGAGGCGGCGTGGGATAGCTCCATGCACAACTCGCTGCTGCTTAACCGTGTTACCCCTTACCGAGAGAAGATCTACATCACCCTGTCAGCTTACATCGAGGCAAGGACCTTGGCTGGGGTCACTATACATCAACAAAGTCTGGTATTTCCCCTGCTGTTGGGGTTCAGCCAGCGTGAGCCCTTCCTTAGCCAGTGCTGAGGGGGTGCAGGATTCAACTTGGTGCTTGGAGGCCATGTGGGACCCTGGGACTGGAACCTGCTGGGCACAGGGGTGGGAAAGACCTGCTGGGCTGCCACCATTCAGCATCCCTGATGCCTTCCTCTGCCCCACTGCAGATGGAGAACTGCACTCAGCCCGCTGTCATCACCAAAGACTTCTGCATGGTTTTCTACTCCCGGGATGCCAAGCTTCCTGCCTCACGCTCCATCCGCAATCTTTTTGGCAGCGGTAGCCTGCGAGCTTCTGAGAGGTACCGGATGCTCCTGTTGGGGAGAGGAGAGCCATTACCTAGGATCTGGGGTTTAGATTTCTAGGGCATCCCAGCAGCCTGGGTGAAAAAACTAGGGTGTGAGGATGGGGCAAAGGCAGTAATGCTTCATCTCTCTTGGCTCACAGCAACCGCGTGACAGGAGTCTATGAGCTCAGCCTCTGCCGCGTGGCTGATGCCGGCAGCCCAGGTGGGTGCCATGCCTCTGCCCAGGTATTCAGCTGGGACAGGGAGGCACAGCAGGGCCATTGGGCTAGGGGCTGTGTGTCTGTCCCCCCAGCTGTGCATCTGTGCCCACAGGCATGCAGAGAAGGCGCCGGCGTGTGCTGGACACCTCTGTAGCCTACGTCCGAGGAGAGGAGAACCTGGCTGGCTGGCGGCCACGCAGTGACAGCCTCATCCTTGACCATCAGTGGGAGCTGGAGAAACTCAGCCTCCTGCAAGAAGTGAGAGTCTGGGCTAGAAACGGGCTGAAACAGTGCAATTCACAGCTCCACTGCTGGTGCTGAGGGGGTTGCCTGCCCTGCATGTCACAGCTGTCTTGGTTGTGGGAGGAGGCAGGAATGGGGCTGTGCTGCCAGTACTCCTGTGCATCTCTGCTAGCCAGGTCCCAGCAGACCCAAAGCTAATGAGTAAATGGGCTTAAGGGGGCCTGGGGATGGGGGAAAGGGCCACCCCTGAGCCTGGGTGCCTGTGCCCAGGTGGAGAAGACAAGACACTACCTGTTACTGCGCGAGAAGCTGGAGACGACCCAGCGCCTGGGCATGGAGACCCTGTCGCCTTGCTCCAGTGAGGATTCTGAGTCCCGAAGCACCTCCTGCATCTCCTCCCCACTCTCTGCCGATGGGGCACATGAAGGCCGCACCTCTCCCCCTGAGACCCCCAGCGAGAGGCAGAAGGAGCTGGCTGTGAAGGTAGCATTCTGAAGCATCCCCAGTTTGTGGGGATGAAGCCAGAAGGTGGCTTCCACAGGGTGGCTAGGGGCTGTGGCACAAGAAAGCCCAAGAAGAGTGGGAGGTGGAATGTGCCTCATGCCCCAATGTCCTCCTCTTCTCTCTGCAGTGCTTGCGCCTGCTCACGCACACCTTCAACAGGGAGTACAGCCACAGCCACGTCTGCATTAGCGCCAGTGAGAGCAAGGTACTGCTGCTGCCCCGGGCTCTGCTGGGCTGCTGGGGCCAAGGAGGGATGTGTGGCTGGCAGGGGAATGGCTAGGTGGGGGCCAGATGGGCACTATGGCACAAGTCATGCCTCCTCTGGGATGTCTGCTCCCTCTGCTGGATCTGGGTTTTTCCAGAACTGGTGGCTCTCAGGACAATGACAGGAGAGGACCCTGCCAGCCAGGGTTCTTGCCTCTCCCTGTGTGAGCAGGAGCTCGGTCCTTTGCATGTGCCTGGCTCTGTGCAGAAACTCTAGCCCACACCTCCATTCCTCCACAGCTGTCTGAAATGTCTGTGACCTTGATAAGAGACCCCTCCATGCCAGCTCTTGGGGTCACCACTCTCACCCCCTCCTCGACCTGCCCATCACTGGTGGAAGGATGTTACAATGCCATGGAGGTCAGGTAAGAAGCTGGCTGGGAGGTTCTGGTGACATATCCCAAGCAGAGCAGCTGTATCACTGGGACACAGTCCTTGTTCTACAGATGTTCCCTAGCTATCACTCTTCCTACATTCCATCCTCTCCTCCTTCCCCAGACCCCCGCAGGTCTCCTCCAGGGCAGAGAGCCCCGACCTGGAGCCTGTGGTAGAAGGAGAGCAGAAGAAGTCCCCAGCCCGCCGGCCTGAGGAAGAGAAGGAGCCCCAGCGTTTGCTGGTGCCTGACATCCAGGAGATTCGAGTCAGGTAGGAGCAACTGGGGCAGCCAGCGAGGGGAGCACCTATGGGCAGGGCATCCATGCCCTACCACTGCCACCTCCTCATGGTCTGTGTCCCACCCCTTACCTTGGTCCCTTCTGCAGTCCCATCGTCTCCAAAAAGGGCTACCTGCACTTCCTGGAGCCTCACACCAATGGATGGGTGAAACGCTTTGTGGTGGTCCGGCGTCCATATGTCTACATCTACAACTCGGACAAGGATGCGGTCGAGAGGGCCATACTCAACCTCTCCAAGGCCCAGGTGGAGTACAGCGAGGACCAGCAGGCCATGCTCAAGGTAGGACACTGGGAGCCAGCCCCACTCCACACACCGCATTGAGTGAAGGACTAAGCTCTGGCTCTCCCCTAACAGACCCCGAACACGTTTGCGGTGTGCACAGAGCACCGAGGCATCCTGCTGCAGGCGAGCAGTGACAAAGACATGCACGACTGGCTCTATGCTTTCAACCCTCTCCTGGCTGGATCCATAAGGTACCAGGGGCAGCTGGGGGAACAGGGATGCAGAGAAGTCATTGCTGGGGGGGCTGCAGGCTCCCAGTGCTTTCCCTGCTGCAGCCCCCAGCCAGGTGTGGGGAGCATCTCCACTGCAGAGCTGTGCCTGGACAGCCTCTCAGCTGGCAAAACTTGGACCATATTAATTTTGAATTCAGCTCATCCACATTTAAATGCTTAAGTCTAGGGCCAGATTCCAGGTGGTACAGAGGTGTTGTGCTGAGCTCAAAGCAACATCCATGCCTAGTGGCAGGGACACTGGCCTGTCACTGTTCTTCAAACCATCTCACAGGGTTTTTGAGAATGTTAAGGAAACTTTCCTGCCTGACCATCCAGGAGCCACTCTAGAAGTCACACACGCACCACCTGAGCTGGGACAGAGGCCCCTTCACAGCATGTGGTTCCAGTGAGCTGACAGAGGCCTTGCTTGACTTCCTACACTCACACAGTCAGACAAGGTTTCCTAACTGGCTCAGTCACAGGTTTCCCATAGCAGAGTCTCAGATGTCTCCATCCTTAAAATAGTCATGGTGCAATAACAAAATAACAGCTGGAGCTGGGTGCCTCTGAGAAGGGACCCTGAACAAAGGAAACCCTGGGCTTTTATACCCTCATAGTCTAAGGGCACCAAGGTCTGAGTTCCTCTGGATTCCTCGGCTCCTGCTGTGTCTCAGAGTGTCCCTCACCTGGCTGTGCCGCAGGTCCCTGTGTCCTTTGTTATGCAAAACGATCGGCAGATCACAGACTCTTGCCTCAGGCCCCCTCCCACCCCTGCAGCTCAAATTGCAGCTGCACACCAAGCTACCTGCTCTAAATGTATTCATTCCTCAACAAGACCATCTCATGGAGTTCTTGAGATCATCTCAAGTGGCAGGACTAGGGGAATAGGAATAAATGCACAGAAATGTGTGTGCTCTGGCTAAAGAGACTTTAATTCTATGTCCCTCCAGCTGTCTGGATTGAAGTATCAGCCTGGAGGCAGGACACTGAACCTGGGAGTTCACACCTCTCCTTGTCCACATATCTTAACACTTTTTGTCCTTTGTTTTCCAAACCAGATCCAAGCTGTCCAGAAGGAGAACAGCCCAGATGAGAATCTAACCTGAAAAACACCCTCCACCTCATCCGTCTGCCAACAGGATCAAGATAGCTGATTCTGTCTGAAGACTCCCCATGTTAATATCTGATCTTTCACACCATCTGCTGCCCCAGCTCTCCGCTCCATGGAAGGATCTGTCTTGATTCACAGCTTCACAGGGGAAACTCACTTCTGTTTGTAGCTGCAAAAGCCTGGACCCGCCTGGGCAGGATTCCTTGTGCACGTGCCATCTTCTGCCTGTCCCCCCATGGGTGACCTTCATATCACACCATCTAACACTCCAAAAAAGGTCCCTATCAGAGGGGAGGGAGTGAGAAGGGTGGTTTTGGCTAAAAGCTGGTCTTTGATCTAGAGAGATGGGAATGCAGTAAAGCTCAGAGCTGGGAGAGCAGGAGGAATTGCCCTCAGGCGAAGGGAAAGTGGTAATTTAGATGTGGGGTTTCCCTAATTTACTGATGTTTCTGCAAGAGACAGCAGAGTAAGATCAGGTGTCAGTACTTTAAGATTATATTTATAAAGTATTTATTTCTATTTACATCACAAAAATCCCCTAAGTTGAGTCCTGGCCCCCAGCCAATGCCTCCTCCAGGCAGGGGAGAGCCTTGGTGGTGGGCTGGGGTTCCAGAGATGCCTTCCCCAGGACATCCCTGGCTTGTGCCTGGCAGCAGTGCAGATCTCACCCTCACTCTATGCCCTTCCCCAGCCATTTGCTTTGCCTTCCCCAACAGCTTAAACTACTTTTCCCCTGAGCAGTGGCCAGACAGCCCACCATGTCTTCCCAAAGAAGGCAATTCTTACCTGTCCCATCTACCTCTGGAAGGGAGGAGCCTGCAGTCTCAGCAGGGCACCCATGTCCCTGCAGATGGGTCACTGCACTTTGGAGTTTGGTCCTACTGGAGGGAAAAGGAGAGCTCTGGGGATGGCTCTGTCTGTCACCCCGTGCTGGGCTACCCTTTCCAACCAAAAGCACATGGGCCACCTCCACTATCCTGGCCTGGGATCCCCTGGTGTCTCATCCAAAGGGATTTCCCACTCTTGGAGCAGGATGCCAAGGATCCCAACCCTGCAGGGAGTGTGGAGGTTCAGGTGGAATAGGAAAATTCCCCAGGAACCACGACTAGGAACAACCATCTCACCCTACAGGATTCTTCTCGCCCTTTCTCAAAAGGGCTTGCAAATCCCTTCTCCCAGCAGGATGACAGACTCAAAGCAGATCAAAGGGTGTCAGGGTGGGGATGGGGCTTCTTTTTTCTGTTGTAACTAGTCTTTTCTCACTCTTCCTCTGCTGCAGAAGCAAGCACCCATCTCCCCCCACCCTGCCTCCATCAGCATGTTAATCTGGGGGCTTACCCCATCGGAGGTGTTTTTGCTGAAAAGACCTTCTCCTCCAGCCATCACCGCTTCCCACCTCCTCCAGCAGCAGCTGTCTCTCTTCTCCCATCTCTCACTCATGGTTAGATGTTTTTGTTCAGGGCTTCCCAAGCGGCCAGCAGCATCTGGCACAGCTCCACGTTGGAAGCTGAGCATCTTCCTCCGTGCATCTCCCAGGCACGCCCCCAGCTCTGCTGTCTCTTGTCCAGCACGGCTGCGCCTTGGCTCTGCCGCACCTCCCTGCACTGTCTGTGGGGTGTGTGTGTGGGGGTGTGTGTGTGTGTGTGTGTGTGTGTGGGACGTGGTGCTGTCTTCTCGTTATACTCGTATTGTGGGGGGCACGGATGGGTAGGGACATGGCAGACGAGTAGAGGCTTGCACTGGCCCCCTTGCTGCGAATCAGGCACTCTTCAGCTTGGGTTTCAGGTGACAGAAAGAGTTTGGGGATTCTTCCTGAGCACATGCCGGTTCTGCCTCGCCTCACCACAGCTCCTTGGGCATCTTACTGCATTACTACAGCCCAAAGCTGCAGTGGGGCTGCTCCTCTCAACCCAGCTCCCCTACCCAGAACAAGCTCCCCAACAAACTGGGCTATTTTCCTCTCTGTGATCCTTTTTAGACCTGGAGGCCAACTTGTGCCCTTTTTGGTTGAAGAGGTGCCAGCCTGGAGGCAGAGAGAGGCTGAGCTGGGGCAATGCAGGGGCCCAGGCTGCAACATCCTGGCTCCCGTGCTCTGGGCAAGGACTAGTTGGCACCATCCCAAATGTCAATGTAAGGGGCTAAGGGTGGAGAAATAGGGGGTACCTGAGGGGAGGCTCTTCCAGAATGGAGGCAGCTTCTGGCAGAGACAGAACCAGTGTCTGTCAGGGACCAGACACAGGTTCACTGGCCAGGGCTGTGTGGTGCTACCTGTGCCACAGACAAGATGCAGCCAGCTGAACGGCATCCTCCAGCCACAGTCGAACCATGCTGCCTGAGGCCAGCAAACCTGCAGAGCAGATGTATCGGCTGGAGGTCGGGGCCGAGGGAGACAGAGCTGCCCACTGGATGTGGCACACGGGCCACCCTTGCCACCTTACCAGCACCGCGCTCCTCGTCACCGGCCTGGCACCCATCCCCTCGGCAAGGAATGCAAACCGGAGGTTTAAGCACGACTATAAGCCCAACCGGAAGGGAAATTCCACAGGGCAGCGGGTGGCACGGAAGGCAGGCGGGCATCGGCGGGCAGGCTGGGGCCAGAGGAGGAGGGAGGCCGCACTCCCCGCTCTCCGGTTCCCCCCGGCGCTCCCTGCCGTGTGCCAGGGGGCAGTACTGCGGGTCCTGGCCGTCCGTGCGTACGTGAGGCTTGTTCGGTTCTGAAATAAATGTCGCATTTAACGCAATTTCAGTGCGCTGAGCGTCCTCTCCGGGGCTGGCGGGGTGGCAAGGGGGGAGGCCGATGGCGGGGGGCTGAGGGCGGGCAGCCCTGAGGTGCGCCCCCTCGCGGGCCCGGTCAACCCGGCGGGGCAAGGGGCGGGGCGACGGCACTGACTGGCNCGGGGCGGGCGGGAGCGGCGCGGCGGCGATGGATCTCTTCGGGGACCTGCCCGAGCCCGGCGCCGCCGCGGGTGAGGCCGCGACCTCTTCGGGCCCGCGCTGTCCCTCGGGCCTGCCCGGCCCTGGCCCGTGGCCTCACCTGGGCTCGGCCTGACGGGCTGCGGGCCCCGCCNGGGAGGCCGCACTCCCCGCTCTCCGGTTCCCCCCGGCGCTCCCTGCCGTGTGCCAGGGGGCAGTACTGCGGGTCCTGGCCGTCCGTGCGTACGTGAGGCTTGTTCGGTTCTGAAATAAATGTCGCATTTAACGCAATTTCAGTGCGCTGAGCGTCCTCTCCGGGGCTGGCGGGGTGGCAAGGGGGGAGGCCGATGGCGGGGGGCTGAGGGCGGGCAGCCCTGAGGTGCGCCCCCTCGCGGGCCCGGTCAACCCGGCAGGGCAAGGGGCGGGGCGACGGCACTGACTGGCAGCGCAAGCCCGTTTGCGATTGGTGGGAGAGGTGTGGTGGGCGGGGCCAGCGCAGTCCTTCCGCTGCCGGGGCGGAGGCGCGGCTCGGTTCCGGCG